>JAVQJF010026183.1:0-32244 GCA_036023855.1 Gadopsis marmoratus | reverse complement strand
AAGTTTGTGCTTGTAACGTCCCTAAAAGTGGAAATGGTCAAGGGCTATGACTGTACATGAATAGTGAGAGGAAGCCTATAGAGACGTCCCTGCTCCCTCTGACCTCTCTGCACTAGAGTCTCCACCACCTCCAGGTGTCCTCCCTGAGCGGCCAGTGCCAGTGGCGTGAGGCCGTAGTCGCTGCGAGGGTCTGGCTGTGCTCCGGCCTCCAGCAGCAGAGTCACCAGCGCTGCCTTGCCCAGCCGGGAGGCCTCATGGAGGGGTCGGCGGCCGTGGCAGCCCTTGTGGTTCACCCTGGAGCCCCACATGAGCAGCAGCTTCACCAGGTCAGTGCGGTCTGAACGGATCGCTGCGGGAGTCAGGCACATTTTACAGAACTGGCGAATGATCAGAGATGAAATGAAGTAGCTAACATCACAGCGTCACCGTCATGTTTTATTTTGTAAACAAGCTTAAACAACATCCGGTTTGCAGCCACAGTACATTTACTCAAGTACTGTACTTAAGTACAAATTTGAGGTACTTGTACTTTACTTGAGTATTTTGTTTTCATGCCATTTTATACATTTTACTACATATCAGAGGGAAATATTTTCCTTTTTACTTCACTGCAATTATTTGACAGCTTTAGTTACTTTACAAATGTAAATTTTTTTTTACATAAAAAACAAGTACAGCTGAAATTATTAGTCAATACGCCGATTGACTATTTCGACAATCAATCAATCAATTGTCATTTTTCATGTAAAAACATTTAATTGTTCCAGCTTCTCAAATGTGAAGATTTGCTGCTTTCACTTTTAATCATTTTTATAATTGTAATTTAATTTTTCGCTTTAGGCTCTGGGTAAATGTGACGGCATTTCTGACTAGTTTCTGATTTTTCCGCAAACCAAACAATCAATTGATAAATGTAGAAAATTATCAGCAGGTTAACCCATGATGATAAACTCCACCTCAACCAACCCCAACAGTAAAATCCATTAATGCGTGAGTAATAAAAATCTAATGATATATAACAGTATAACAGTCACAGGGGACATTTAACCTGTTGGTCCGCCTACCTGCGAGCAGCGGTGAGTCCTGGTCGTGGTCCTGGCTGTCTGGCTTGGCTCCGTGTTGGAGGAGGAAGGAGGCGTTTTCTATCAGACCTCCTTCTACAGCCAGGAAGAGGGGAGTCTGACCACGAAGAGTGCGACACTCCACAGCGTCTGGGCCAGAAACTGGAGAGCAGGATACTTCATCACACCTCTGCTTCATTCATGGGGCGTTATGTTATTGTGAAGCTGCACAGAATCGGTATACACCTTTGAATGTGAGCTCCAGGATGGTCTGGTTGGTCTGAGCTGCTGCTTGGTGGAGAGGAGTCCAACCTCGGCTGTCTGTGTGTGAAAACCTGTCACTCTGTCGGACACACAGGTCCTTCAAGAGCTTCTCATTACCTGGAGGGATGGATGGATGGTGACATTCGGATCTAATAAACATTTCAGCTTCTGTCTCTGTCTAAATATAAATATAACAGCAAGAAAACGGAGGTACAGGGTCTCCTCGTGTCGGTTACACAGATTAACTCCTGGAGGACAAAAATACAGGAATAAATAAAATATAGGATAAATATATATATATATATATGAAGTAGAATAAAATATAACATTGAGGTAGACTGGGGTCGTGCAGGATTTTGCAAGAACAGAGTAAATGGCATTTTGACTAATTTGATTGGTTGTTTTATCTCAGGCTAATGTTTGCACGCGTGTTCTTATTTAATGTGTATTTATTGCGATGCTCGGTTTTGCTGCAGAAATTCCCTGAATCTGCGACAGTAAAGTAACATTAACCTCAATACGCAAAGTGTTTTTGTGTGTCTCAGTGTGCTGTACACCAAATGTATCCATCCAAACCTACATGACGCAGTCTACCTGTCACGCAGACAGCGCTTTAGTGGTACAGAAGGGTGACGGCACCAACATCTAACTGGACCGAGGTGACGTTTGCAGCATCGTTTACATGCTGTTTAATGTGATTTAATGAGCAGATGTGCGCGCTATAGCAGCCAAAAGAAATGCGGTTTGATTACAGTGGAGAGAATTAAAACGAAATATATAAACAGCTTGCCATCACAAACTAAGGAAGTAAACCACTGAGTCAACTTAACCACCATTAATCCATAAAATGTGTTCCACAGACATCTTAAAATGTAAATTACCTGACCGTTTGATTTGTATTCTTTCATAGCAAATCACAAATTCACCTCACCTCGTCTTATAGCAGCGAAGATCGCGCTGCTGTCTGCAGAGTCAGAGCTGTGAGGAAAGAAGATTGCTGATATGTTTTTATAGCATATCAAACTAAATTCTGTTTAACTGAACAGAAAAATGCATCTGAGAGAAATATTTGTAATCTTGCTTTCCGTTTCAGACCTCCTGCCGTCCCGCTCTGTGGAGTCTCGTTGGGTTTCCTTCTGTTTGTTGCTCTCCAGCAGACTCTGCTCAATCATGTACTGAGTGTCTGCATCGTCTTCATCGTCATCATCCTCCGTCCCATATCGCTGAGCCTCCATGAGGTTCACACAGAGGGTCCTGGCCCTGTTCAGAAAGCGGAATGTTTTCTAAAGGTATATTCCACTGAACTTGTGTGTGTGATCAGCAGGTCAGTGTTTGTTTATATCGAATGCCTCTGCAGTGCATCATGTATACCACATGGTCATAAGTATGTGGATGCCTGAACACTGAAACTGTGTGTGATAGTTGAACTCGTGACTCCAAAACCACAGGCATTAACCTGCTGCTATAACAGCCTTCTGGTATCAGACTTTCCACCAGATTTGGGGAATTGGGAAAACCATTATGGATCTGGCTTTGTGTACTGTCGTGTTGTTGCTGTTTAAGTTAGAGGTACACCAATGATAAAAATGCTCCTCGACTTTGGAATAACATCCTGCAAAGTCTCAGCAAAGCCAAATCTGTGCACAACTTGCTTGTTTGTACTAAACTTGCACAGTTGTGCTTGTAATTCCAAGCAATAAGCCAAAATCCAACTGGGGGGCTTTTGATGCATGTCATCCATTTAGCATGGGGCTCCATTTGTGCCAAAATTGTGACAAAACAGGTCAATATCTATTCATCTTTGAACTGTACTTCAGTTATCCAGTCAAACAACAGGAAGTGCAGTTTAAAGTTGAAGTGACAAACGTTTTGTCAGGTGAGAAACATAGAAAATGTCTATTTCTGTTGTCAAATACAGACCTTTTCTCGATTTTGGTAAATGTATATTCTGTACACTTTATCTCCCTGTACAATATTTTCTCCACTGCCTGTTATATTAGCAAAGTGCTACAGTACATATAACTACAGTTTGCTTGCCATAATATCATTGTTTGTTGTTGGATTACGATTTCCCTTTATCGGAAATAAACCATGAAATACAGACCCAGACGTACACCAAAGCATGTGGGAACTAATATTCAGTGCCAGGAAGCACGAATAATGATGATCATATAGTGCAGTAAAAAATGATTGTGTGGAGGTCAAGAAGGCAGGCGGGTGTGAAATGTGTTTGACATTAGAGGCCTGAGTTCACGCCAACGTTACCTAAATGTAACCAAACTGTAGTTACAACTTACTGTACAGGAATGAAACCATGTATATGTTACAGTGCAGTATACAGTATGTTAGTTAACTGAGTCACTCAGTAAAGACAGAGGCATTAACGGCACAGTCCCCCCGAAAAACAGACTTGACACTCTGAGCTGACAAGATGTCCGGTTTGTTTTTTTACCTTGTTGTTCTGTGCTGGTTCGTTGTTTCGGTTGCCTCGACTCGGCCCGCAGATTCAAAGAGGTTCTGGTGTTGCTGCTGAAGATGGCAGGAGGAGGAGATATAGACCTGCCGTCAACCCTCGGGCGGATGATGTGTTTGCAGGGGACCTGTGACTGAAACCACAGCTGCGTGCCTGCATGGGTTGTTTAAACAGTGGAGGCTGCCTGTCTGCAAATACACGCGGTTCACACAGAGTTACACATCTGTATTAAAATAGTGCAATCAAAGAACAATAATTCTGCAGGAATAAAAAATCGAAGTTCAAGAGGCCCAGTCAGACCTCCTTGTTTCAGCTGTTTACCTACAGCACTTCGGCTTGGGTGGGGGGGGTGTTGTCAGAGAATCTGTTACTATATTTACACCCTGCAGCTAAGTTTATGCAGTCAACTGATCAGCAGACAGTGCGACACTGCAGGACAGACCACGCCTGGGTTCAGCCGTTAGGGGGCACTAAAAGATGAATCGTTTCGTGTATAAATTTAATAACGTCCATCACAGTTTGCCTTCAGTTCTAGGTGATGTTCAGTTTATAGCGATACAAAGCAAGAGGAAAGAAACAAATTCTCACGGGAGAAGCTGAAACCCTTCTATCTTTTCACATATTTAAAGAAATTTTGTGGCAATCGCCTAATTCATTTATCAATTAATTGTTGCAGCTCTACACAGCTTCACTTTCCCAGAGGCCAAAAACAAGTACTAGTATTTGTGTCAGTGGTAATTTGCTTAAAGAAAACTTTGTTTAGGAATATGCACCGTGTATGCATAATATAGATGAATTAAGGTCTTAAAACTAAATTTTGACAGCGGTTCTCTACAAAACCTTCCTGGATTTGTAGTTCAATCCCCGGATCATGTCCACAAGTTTAAGTGTCTTTGGGTACGAGACTGAAACCTAAATGGTTCCCAATGGCCAGCACTAATGATATTTATTGTAACTATTAATGTAGTACACTTAGAAGAAAAATTCACACGTGACATTTGAGAATTGGGCTGTTTGAGTGTACATACCAGCAAGCTTTCCAGCAGTCTAACCCATGTAACATGAGGAATAACTATTACAAGCAAAACGTACTGTAGCCCAATTTTGGAAGTGTAATGTGTCAGATGAATGGGTGCTTGAAGAAATAAATAAAAGCTTGTTACAGCGTGCATTAAACCTTATTTGCTGAGTACAGTCTAAGCATTTGGGGAAATGTTCATGCTAGTCCTTCTAAAAGTAACATTTGTGAAAAACAAATGACACAAAACAATCAAGACTGTAATTGAAAACATCTTTATTTTATTTTCTGTCTCAACTGTTTATGACCTGGGTCTCTCCTTCTTGCCTTTGTAGAGTGCCAGCAGGGACACATTTGCCACCTTGACCACCTTGAAACGAACTCCAGGAATGTCACCGACAGCGTGACCTTTACGTCCAAATCCTGCAACCAGAACCTCATCGTTCTCCTGCAGGACCGGGAGGAGAGGAGAGGTGGTGAGAGGGAGAGTATAGGCAGATGGGAAGTGAGTGACAATGTGTATATATATTAATATAAAAAAAGCAGGGCTAACTAATTTTATGTGCCTTACAGATAAAAACTATTCTGATCCTGGACAATTACACAGGATGCTTTCAGTCAACAAAATCTATGCATTTATATATTGATTCATGAAAAACTATTGTCTCTGGCTGATTTGAACATGTGAATTAGCATACACTTCGTTTGATAGCTTAATTTTTCTGCTGCTGATTCTGCACGCGTCATCGGCTGCACTGCAACTGCTTGTTTCGCTGTTATTCAAAGATGTACACGGGGCGGCCACATACCTCGATAAAGTTGAGGCAACCGTCGTTGGGGACGAAGGCGGTGATCTTCTTGCCGTTCTTGATGAGCTGAACTCTCACACACTTCCTGATGGCAGAGTTGGGCTGCTTAGCCTCAACACCACTGCAGACAGGAAACACACAACACTTAAAATTATTCCAGGAAAATATTTAAACTCTCTGGAAGGAGATGTCAGGAGCATGTTTATACGTTTATCAAGATCTGTCCTGTACATACGCTCTGCTATTCTAAGTTGTATTTTTCAAACCTTCCACTACTCATCGCAGTGGTTTTCACACAGCAAATTAGTTAACAAATAAAAATTTCAAGAAAGGATCCCACATTTGGCCCTGATAATGACTTGTGAAGTGGGACACACATCACTGCCATAAAGTGCCAACACTAAAAACGTGAAGGTGCTCGAGACTGCAATCAAACGCCAACAGACAAACAACAATTCAACAAAGACTTCAGAACTTTCTTAACGAGAGGAGAGGGAAAGACTGATGTTCCCCGTATACACAGAACAACTTGCCAGCGCCCTCCGGATAACTAGAGTTCGAGATACCCAATGTAAAACGTATGAATCAAGCTCTCTATCTTTTAAATGACCGACAAGGGGGTTGCTTTTATCTGAAGAGGTAGTGGTCAAAAGCCTAAAAACCACTGCCTTTGTAGCAGCCATCACTTCACCTTCAGTTGTTTACAATTTGGCGGGTCTCACGGTACTCACACTTTCTCAAGGACGATGCCCTTGGCATGGGAGGCTCCTCCGAAGGGGTTAGCCTTCAGGGCAGTGCCCAGATGGGCCTTCTTGTACTGTTTATCGTGCCATTTCTGTTCACGGCGGTGGTTACGGAGCTTCCTGGCTGTGCGCAGACCACGACACTTTCCTGGAAGACAAAGACCAGCAGGAACAAAGGTTAGAGCCAATGCAGGACCACTGTTCGTTATTCTCATATTGATGTGGAATTCAACACAGCATTCTTGGATTATATTTTAAATCATCTATGTCTCCAAACCACCACAAAATGCTGCAGTAGCACTAAGAAGTTAATTTATAATTGTGCAAAAGAAATTAAACTTTCTAATAAAAAGGTAAAATACAATTTATTGAGTTAAGAATATGGGCTATACTGGTTTGAGTGAACGTCACCATGCTATGAAAAATAAACTAGTTTTAAAAGGTCTTAAGACTGAAATGACAACGGTCAGCTAAGTCAGTTTCCACACCTGAACAGTTTGTCAGAGTCCAGACATTTGAGTTGTAATGAAAACTGTTCCTTCACTACAGATCCAGTTCTCTCCCTGTGCTTTGACACACACATGTCCAGAAGCAGCCAAGATTTCCAAAGATCAGAGATTAACACATTATCAGACGCTTAGCTCTGTGACTGGATGCTGCACATGAGACAAACTGGCAGCAGCATCACTGCATCTGCTGGTCCCGCCTGTCACATACGAACCTGGCTAGTGTTTCAAATCCAAACTCACAACAAAAAAACGTCAATAACCTAAAAAATAATTACTTCATGGGAGTCACAAACAGGACTAGTGCAGAATAATTCGTTGGACTGTCAAGCTTCCGGCTTATTATTTTTATGAGTGGCTAGCTTTATAGTCTAATTAAGCCACTGCAATTTAGTGCATTTGACTCATAACTTATCAGACATGACCTTTTACACTCTCAAACACCCTCTGTGCGTTATATCGCAATGTTTTCCCAAAACCTGCCGTAATAATGTCAACTGTAGCCTCAAGTTGACGAAGCTTTACGTTATTAGCTGCGAGCGGCGCCAACATAAGGGCAGCCAGGCTTACAAACACTCACAGTCTGAGGCTGTCTACATGATAACACCCGGAACTCGGTTATTTAACAATCCAGCTGCTTAATCAAAAGCTAAAATGTGATCGAGAACAGTTTAAAAGTGCAAAAAGAACGGATGCTAATCTAAGCACGCTAACACGCAGCTAGTGTTCCGCAGACATGTTATGGCCGCTCCACGTTGCGGGGAAAGAGAACCGTAAAAAACGGTACGTTTTTCAACTGGCTGTGTGATTCTGCCGTGACGAACACGTCGAACAGTTCGTAAGATGTTTATATACGACACCGATATGAAAAATCATGAAAAATCCCTACAGTAAACACAATTAGTCGACATTTAAGATTAAATTCGAGCCGTACCCATGACTGCTGTCGATACCCCGGTATAGAAAGGACGGACCCAGCATGCACCGCGACAATGTCTAGTCTGAGGACCCCGGCCGGGAGTGGCTACAGAAATGCCTGACTGAAACACGCATCTTTTAAAACGCAGAATTTGAATCATTTTGTTACCACGCTGGGACATTTGGTGACTTCTACATACACGTAGCCCTGTAATGGTTACTCCAAACCTTTCAGATTTTTTTATTTGATTTTTGATTTTCTACTAGTATTTTGTTAGTTTATTTTATATTTTTGGAGATATTTTATAGGTTCTTTTAGTGTTTGAAATTAGAGCGATACAGGGCTTTTGTCCCAATGGTTCGAAATTGGCCTTTGGAGAGTCAAACAAAATCTGATAATAATATATTAGTACTCAGTTTTTAAACAAGCACAGTACGTAAACAAACCTTTATAAAGTGAATTGTGACCAATATAATGAGATCAGCAGTGCATTAATTCATCTCATTGTTCCAAGTCAAAAGATCAAGTCAAAGTTGTATATTAAACAACTTTGTTGTTTCACTTGTGGTCCATCACAAAAAAGATAAAAAGAATAAATAGGCCTATACTCATACAACCACAGTAATAATCAGACCAGCAGTCCCTCCCTATATTCTCAGTTTCGTTGCAGTTGGCAACACTCTTGCAGCATGTGAACAAAAAGGAGTATTTTATAAAACAGGCAGCAGCATTCCACAATAAATGATGAAATTATTGAGAAGCCACCCATGTTATGTGTTCTATGTTTGTATTCTATTTCTGAAAATGTGTCGATTCGAGGCTTTTCATCTGACTGCATGAAAAACAAATGGGTCAAATATTTATATATATTAACAATTAACACTATTCTGTAGCCTGCTGGTCGATAAATACTGGTGAAATTTACCAGGTGTATTTTAGGTGCTTTGCTTTGTCAGTGTAATCATCATTGTGATGACCTTTAATCTGCTTAAATGAAATTTATTTTTACTGAGCTGTACTGAAAGTGAGAAAATGTGGGAAAAGCAAATGTCTATAACCAACGTGCAGGGCTCTCTCCCAAACCTGTCTGTGTTCTCTGTTCTGATTGGCTGATGCATCAGTCTGTCAGGGGGGCTTAAAGACCGTGGGCTGATTAAAGTGGATTACGGGAGGGAGAGGGGGACAGACCAGTGGGCTGGCATCACACTGTTCACCGCAGCGATGGCTTCACCATGGAAACACATCCTCCTCCTCTCTCTTCTTCTCCTCCATCTGCAATCGTCTACCTGCCTCAACCGACAACCTGCTGACAGGTAGGTGAAGAGGCAGAGAAACAGGGATGATGTTTTATCTTGATGCCTGCTGTTGTTATTTTTGACCTCTGTTGATCCTCTAATCTTTGACTCCAGACACCTTCAGCTCAAAGATTACTGATGTGCTTCTATTGTGTGGCCAGCCAGGGCCTGTGGGGAGATTCATTGATTTTATTTGTTATTTCTTTATAGCTGCATTCAGTGATTGTTCTTTTTATTTGGTCATTTGGGGAGCTAGTGGAACAAGCTGAAAACCTAATAGTATCACCTGATATAGCAGCTATATCAAACATGTTAGCAAACAGTAACGTAGCCTACTTTAACATCCAGCAGACACACAGCAACATTATCATCCCACTGCAGTCGTGTTTGAGTCCGCCTGGTGAATGTAGCTCTGGTTTGGTCCCAACCAACTCCTGAGAAAAATATCTGTCTCTTTAGCTGCCAAATGCTCCACTTTCTTCGCCACCTCCAGCTGTGTCTGTCTGCTGCTTGGTTCTGGGCAGGTTGTGTACAACAATGCTAATGAGAGTGCTTGGACGCCACCATACAGTGAATGTGGCTAAAAAGAGTGAATATGAGAATCAAAAGGAAGGAGTGCTCTGTTGCAGACCTCAAGTCAACGTTCCTGTTTTTATTTTCCTGTCTTTTCCCCAAACCATGACTAAGTGTTTTAGTTGCCTAACCATAACCATGCCACTGTGTTGACACAAACAAAACACAAGTTGGGGGTGATAATATTGCTCTGTGTCTGTCTGTGGTGTGTCATTTTTTACAGTGTGCAGCTGCTGCCGGTAACAGAGGGAGAAGCTGCAAAATGTCCTTTTGGCTGAGAGCCACCCCATCCTTCACAACCTGCCTGAGTGTGTGTGTGTGTGTGTGTGTGTGTGTGCTCGCTCATGATTGTATGATTATATAATCATTGCAATCCCACAATCCACAGTCTTGTGCTCTGACAGCACACAAGAGAAGCTAAACCCTTTATTTTGGCTGTAGGGGACCAGTGAGTCGGGAGAGGAGTTGACAACTCTGTGCCTATTGTTGTATTTAGTAGGTTTATAATACATTTAGTGTGTGCTGAGAAAACTGCTAAACACATTTTATTCTACATCTACTAAGACTTTCACCCTGAGAAGCAGAAAGTCCTTGGACAGAGGTGGAGCGTCCACTGGGCTCATTTAGACTAGACATGACTGATTAATTCACACCTCATCGGGCTACGTGCTCCAAAAAATAATACAATATTCGCTCATGGCTTTTAAAAGTTATTAAACATTTTTATGGTTATGTTTAGGCACTGGCAGCACTTAGTTAAGGTCGGGAAAGATCATGGTCTTAGTTTAATACAGACAAAGTCAACAGAGAACTGAAACCACGATCCTTCTTTAACCTTTACCAAAGTGCTTTTGTCGCCTAATCCAAACCACAGATGGGCGTCAGGATGTGTGTGAACCCCAGACTCCAGAACATAATCCAGGCAAAAATTACATTTCTCACCACAACATAATTGGGAAAACAATGTAGTAAAATTTAAATGTAATTTTTAGGAGACATGGTTGGAGACATGTTTGCCCTTTCTACACAGGTGGTTGTATAGGTGTTCAAAGATGGTGTCTGGCAATATGGGCTTCCTTGAAAAAATCTGGCCAAACCACACCCACACAGTCCCCAGGAAGAAGATTAGCTGAGTTTTTTTGTGTGACAAACTCGTAATAAAAAATAATTAAAGATGTTTCTTTTTACTTCAACTTAAATTTTTTTCTTATATAGTCATGAATTGGATCTGAAATCAGGTTTTCGGGGGCTTAAACTACAGATAGTTTTCCAGAATGTATTGAAGCTCTATTCTTGTTGACTTGTTGACCTGCAGGCTCAAGATTCTTTACATAAAACCTAAATGTGCTGCATGTTTCTATAAAAAACAATCAGAGTGCTGTTTGGTGTTAAACTGGCTCTAATATTTAATCTTTAAATCTATTTTTCTACAACAAGAGTCTTTCTCTCTGTAATCTGGGTCAGAGTGGGTCCTCAGCACATCTCTGTTTCAGACTGATTGTAACCTTAAACACTAATCCACAGGGTGAACACTGGGTCATTGACTGCCCAGATGCATCCTGGGTACTCGAGACTTCACAGGTCGACCTCCTGGTCATCCTCACCCCCTCCTTTATTTCTAACCTTAGTTTATATTTATTTAGGATAATTCAATTATATTTTATCAGTAGTTCTTAGTTCTGTCTAAATGTGCATTAGTTATTAATTTTACGAGACATGGAAATTTAATTCTGTTTTGGTTTCTTTACTATTTTTAAAAGTTTAAACTGAGGCTGATTTGTTATTAAACATTTAATTCTAATCCAACAGTCATAGGTTATGTTACTATAACTATTTATAATATTTCATCTTAAATAGACATCTCTTTTGCTGCCACTAAATGATGACATGCCAGTATAGTCTCTTTTATGTTTTCCCATAAAAACATATCAACATATTTGGATTAAGTCATATTTATTGCCACAAACTGGCAAATATAATGAGTCAGAATTAGATTTTTATTGTGTAATTTTATACTTGCCTTACAAATGTTGACTACTAATGCCTACAATATGTTTTACAACTGATAAAAGTAAAGTGCTCATAGAAATGAATCATTAATAAAACACATCTAGCAAGTGAAGGAGACAATAGAAATACTGAATAACAAAAGAGAGAATCAATGATCAATGATGATGACCATTATTTCAGTTATTTATTGATCCTTCTGTCACTTCTGTTCACAGTGCTGCTGTACCTCCAGTCCATGGTAAGAAGTAATATCTATCTACCTCATGAATTGATTCCTGAGTAGCTGCTTGCTTCTTTGTTGGGAATCTCCATCCATCCACCCACCTCCCTCCCTCCCTCCCTCCCTTGTGAATTGATTTCTCAGTAGCTGCTTGCTTCTTTGTTTGAAATGTGCTATGTAAATGAAGCTGCCATGCCTATATGTGACTTATTTTATAAAATGAAAGAATCCATCCTGTTATTGATTGCCTCTTCAGATGAAGGGATGGCAAAGAGTGATGGAGGGATGTGGAGAGGGGAGCATTTAGCACCTGCAGATCAGCCGTTCAGACGACTGCAGGTAAAGAAGAGAACGACAACTCATTCAACACGGCATTCAAACTTGTACATATGTAAAAGTAAGCGAGTGTCAGCACTGACACAGTGAACAGGGGTGTAAATATAGATGGTGCGATTGCACCACTGGGGCCCTCAGAGAGAGCAGGCCCTCCAACAATGACGGGCAGACAGGCCCTTGCAAGTCAGATAGACAGCAAAACAAGAGCTCTCTATTTGTCAGGTATGGGGTGAATCAGTCAGAGAGGAGATTTTCATCAACATTCATGTGTAGTAACATAAAAAAAATTATAGGCACACTGAATTGAATTTATATATGAAAATGGTGTGTGATAAAAAGTGTTTTCTTCTTGTTTCTAGCTTCCTCTCCAGTCTCCAGATGTATCACGGAGGAAGTTACTTCAGATGTCAGGAGCTGCACTTCCCTTCCCTCCCCTCAAGGTGACTGTAACGCTGAAAAGAGAGTAACACGCAGTCATGGGGAACTGGAAATGTTGATGGTGTTAAAAAATGGCAATTGGAAAAATTTAATCTTTTTCCAAGGTTTTTGGATCTTATATCCAACAATGGGATTATAGTATAGTTTACGGTACCAACATGATTAAAGTATACACCAATCGGCCATAACATCATGACCACTGACAGGTGAAGTGAAGAACATTGATTATCTGGTTACCGTGGCACCTGTCAGTGGCAGGGGATGGGGGATATATTAGGCAGCAAGTGAACATTTTTTCCTCCAAGTTGATGTGTTGAAGCAGAAAAAAATGGGCAAGGGTAAGGACGTGAGCGACTTTGACAAGGAACCAAACTGTGATGGCTAGACGACTGGGTCAGAGCATCTCCAACACTGCAGCTCTTGTGGGCTGTTCCCGGTCTGCAGTGGTCAGTACCGACCAAAAGTGGTCCAAGGAAGGAGAACTGCTAAACCGGTGACAGGGTCATTGATGCGCGTGGGGAGAGAAGGCTGGACCGTGTGGTCCGATCCAACAGAAGAGCTCCTGTAGCTCAAACTGCTGAAAATATATGTATAACTAACACATACAAAGTACGTCTTAAAAAACACCAACCCATGTGTCAATTTGTGGCTTTGAAAAGTTGGTTATTTTGTGAATCCTAGGGGAGCTTACACTAATATCTCCACCCACCAGGTGTTGTCCAATGGGGAGCCGTGTGTCCTGTTCCAGGCCAGGAAGCTCTCTGTCCGCTACGACAAGCAGAAACAGCTGGATCTGACGGAGAGAGCCTTTTCTCCTCAGAAGCCTGTTGACACCAGCCAGTCTGTCTGCCACCAGGATAACGCCATGTACGTACACCTGTCTGTGTCAATGACCCGTCTGTCTACCTGTCTTTCTGATGTACACAAACCTTTAAAAGCATCAGAAAATATAAATAATTTAGTTGTTTTCTGGAGAAACATCTTGCGATAGAGCTCAAACAGATATAACTCCTTCTCAGATTTATAAAAAAATAAACATTGTTGTTCCAATAATTTAAATACAGTCCAACAGCAAGAGTATACACACATTTAGATATAACAAGACCAATACAGTATGTCCAGTAAAATACACCCACAGATATATGTCCGAGGAAGGACAGCAGCAGTTCCTCATGTCCAAAGTCCAAAGATAACAATAATAACAATAATCTTGAGTCTTTTGTCACTTAAGTCTTGACCCTCTCTCTGTCACTGTCTCTCTCTCTCTCTGTCTTTCTTTCTTTCTTTCGTCCTTCCTTCATCAGGCTGGTCATGAGGTTTGGAGATGTGGAGGATTTGACAGGCCTGTCCATCAGGTCAGTCATTCCATACGTCTGCAAATCATGCACTAAAATATAACTTTATAATGTCAATCAAGTCAAATGTGTGATCAAATGTTATGTTAAAGGGGACTGATGAGCCAGATCTACCTGTAAATCTGTTCTCATTAAAAGGTGCCCTGTGGAGTTTTCTTGCAGTGGTGGAAAGTAATTAAGTACATTTACTCAAGTATTGTACATAAGTACAATTCTGAGGCACTTCTACTTAATTTAAGCATATTCAGTTTATGCTACTTTTGCTACATTTCAGAGGGAAAAACTGTACTTTTTGCTGATTAGACCGACTCAGGTTGGAGTCGTGCGAAACTGTGCTGGGTTGAGGTCATCATGTACTTATAAAGAATGATAAAGTTGTAAATTGCCCCACAACAAATCTAACAGGAAGAGCCCCTGAAGTCGCGAAAAAATATTTTTCACCTTGTTGCACATGATAATAACTAGCGTGTACAAATTATTCTTGGTGTAGTGTGAATAACTAAAAAAAATACAAAGTATATCATCTTTTGGGATCTTGAAGGGTCCATAAATTAACACTTGAACATAGTGAGTACTTTTACTTTTGATGCATGAGACGATCATTGAACATTTTGAAACATATATTTGTTTTCATCTTAGCATGCATTTTTCTTCTTCCCTGCCTTTGTTGGTGCAGCGTTGCATTTCTTGGTGCATTACCGCCACCTGTAGGTCAGTGGAATAACGTGACACCATTAGCATCTCATTGCATAAAAAGAAAATCTGCTCATAGCGCTACTAGAGGTCAAGAACTCCACATGGGTCCTTTAAGACATAATGGTCTACAGCCATACTTGCACCTCCTGACTGTCTCCTCTCATTCCTCTGGTGTCAGACTGCAGCTGTCCAACACTTTCTACGAGTCTTCAGGTCAGTGGTGGTTCTCGGTGGACAGCATCTCCCTGCTCTACAACACCTCTGAAGAGGCTGTGTTCAACACGAGCGAGGTGTACGCTCCAGCCTCCTCCTCCTACCACTGCCTCCACGTCAGCAGCCTGCAGCGCCACAGTGCCCTGCTGCTGCCCAGCACCGACCACGCCCGCCGCTGGACCGTCACCTTCACCAACTTCCAGGTACTTGTACATCACTGTCTGATTTTTAAAAGGTAATACTGCATAGAATTTATTGTAGCTGCAGCTCTATCGATGATTTCTGGAGAAAGTATCATTATCCATCTTTGACCTGCCCGAGGAGATAAGGCTCACAGAATCAGTAGCCTCCTTTAAATCCCTTCTTAAAACCAATTATTATAGATTTGCTTTCATGTGATGTGATCTTTATATCGTCTTTTATCGCTTTTAATTATTTTTATTTGTATTTATTAATCTTTTATCATTATGTTGCTTTTTTTTGCTTTATTTTATTGATCTTTTACTGATTTCTGTTGTATTGCTTTCTGAGTATCCTGTTTTTGCTTTGTCTGTCAAAGCACTTTGTAAACTCTGCTATATAAATAAAACTATTATTATTATTATTATTATCTTTAATTTGGCCTCCATCGAGTAGTGAATGCTGTCATGGCAATTTTGTAATCCCACTCTGACAATGAGACAAAAATCTCTTACAGTAATGCTCAGTGCATGGTACACAATAAAAAGGTTAGTTTGTAATATGCACACTGATGGTAAGCTCTTCTCTTCTCGGCTCGGTCCTCCGCCTCTGATCAAGGTGGCATCTTTCAGTTAGCAACTTCAGTAAGACCGAAAACAGAGTTAAAACAGAGAGAATATTTGACGTGTATTGATCAGGTGGACACAAACACGACTCCAAATAAATGATAATGTTGCTCTGTAACTGCTAGATGTATAAATAAGCAACTGTTTATCAAGGATGAATTACAACAAACTTACATTTTAAATGGTCGCATAATGAATTTTATCCTCATAATTACTTTCACAATGTCTCTGTCCCCTCCTCAGATTCAGGCGTTCAACGTCACTTCCGGTACATTTTCTCCTGCAAGTGACTGTGCAACCTTCCTGACACCAGCCATCCTGATGGGCCTCATCACTTCCCTCATCCTGCTGCTGGTCCTGGCCTACGCGCTGCACATGGTCATCCACCTGAAACACATCGAGCATGACGATGAACACAAGGCCGACATCTACTTCCCCCAAAACCCTGAACAGCCTGAACACTGTGTAGAAAATATAGCTGAGAAAGATATTCTGTAGTGTAGCCAAGAAGATAATTAGAGACTATTAACACAAACATTCATTCAAAAAGACACACAGCTGTTTTGAAGCTGACAACTGGCACAAACCTCTAGTGTGATGGTATACTTTCAGCTCAGGATTAGATTTTTTGAATAAATATTTCTAGTGGGTTTTTTTATTTGCAAATTAGTGAAATTCTCTATTTGTTTTTATAACACATTTAATAAAAAAAAATTTAAATAAATTTTTTGTTTTATAATTTTTCTCTCTGTATTTGTAGTGTTTGATCATTTTCCTATTCTCCTTCACAATAACAGAGTTTATTGAAGGTCATTTTTATTTCCTTCCGATTGTAACTGTAAATGAGCAGACATAACTGGACTTAAAAAAAATTTGCCTGTAAATAACTCTGTTATTGTGAACAAAAAGCATGTAGTCTGCACTCATGCATACGATTATTTATTTCGAAAATGTTAGTCACATGCTCAAACTCTTGAAGCTTTGCTAAAAGCTAGTGTGCAATAAAGAATTATTATAATAAATACAAAGCATACAAACATATAATTTTATTATATATATGTATATATACACTTCCTGCACACACACACACACACACACACACACACAATAGAAATACCGAGCATAGAAATAAAGAAAATGAATAATTAATATATGTATTAAAATGACTAATGTTGAAAAGTTTGGGTCTCCATGTCATAATACACGATTGGTGTAATTTCAAGTCTGTCCGGTGGGCGGCAGTGATACATGTAAAACCGTTCAAGCAGCCATATTTTGTAGAAGAAGAAGAAGCAGCTCATGCTGCTGACTTCATGGAAGGTACTGACAGCCAGTGTACCAGCTTTTGAGAATACAGAAGACTACACGTTATTTAAAGCAGTGGTTTTATGTCCAAAGCCATGTGTGATCATTTGATTTAAATCACACAGCTGGCGGTCGATTTAAAGTCTCCATTTTAACGGTTTTCTCTTCGGGTTAGCTTTGCTGGCTAGCATCCTGGCTAACCGGTGTAGCTAGCTGTAGGGCAGTTCCACACCGAGGTGACGTCGGGAACGGGGCCGCCCTCCCTGCCGTTGACAGTTAACGTTACCGGCGTAGTTTAGCCCTGCCGCCAGGGACTTCATGTTTAACCGCCTCTCCACTGCTCTTGCACTGCTTCCCCGCCGCTTGCTCTGTGCCTCACCGAGGACGTTGACCGTAGCCTGCCGCCTCATCGACGGGATGGATCCGGCCGTGGTGAGGTGCCTCCCCGGGGAGCCCAAACTCACCATCTCCTTCTGTCTGGACGGCAGCCACAAGCACATGCTGCGGGACCAGGGCGAAGCTGTGGGCAAGGTCCTGGCGCGGATCTCCAACAGCATCACCAAGAGCCAAGAAAAGGCGAAGAAGTCGAAGAAGAACAAGGGGCAGCAGCCTTGTGCGACCCCGGAGGCTGCCCTGGTGAAGCTGTACTACGACGGGGACGAGGTGGCCAGCACGGTGCAGAACTCAGAGGCGTGGCAGGACGGAGCCGTGCTGCAGGTAGGGGACGTTAAGTACTCGGTACAGAGGAACGCCCCCACTTTCACCACCGCTGAGCTCCCGGTGTCCCTGTTGGCCGGGTTCCCCGTCTGCCCCAATCTTGAGGTGGAGTTTGGGAACCTCCAAGACTGCGAGTTCACGTGGTGTAAAGAAAATGCCCCAGACACAAGGTAAGTCAACTGAAAAAGTAGGTGTTGTTGACAGTTTGTGCAACTGAGTGTGTGCAGTGCAATGTCATCCAGGACATCTGCCCTGCAATGAATCATACCTGTCTTACAATATTTACTTTTTTATTTATCAGGGAAGAGTTGATTCATTTCTGTGGTCATTTAGACTGTGTAGGTAGGGATGATGTTGCCTTGGACTGCACTATATTCTGCCCCCCCTCATGAATGTAAATGGAAACAAAACAATGTTTGTTGTTCAGTCCCACTAATCTTTGTAATTTTATAAATGGAGCACAGCCGATAAATTGCTGTATTACACATATAGCAGCATCAGCACATATGTCGACCGATAAACAAGAAACAACTGTATAGAAATGGCAAGATGTCTTTGAGGTCATCCTCGCAAACATTTGATAGTTTGATAGAATTGAATATATTTTCTGCTGGTCAAACCAAACAAGAAATACAAACTCTGCCTGATAGATCTGTTTGGCTGATATTAAAAGATTTTACTTTATCAAATGTATATCAGTATTGGTTAAAGAAGTTATGGGACATCCAGCACCTCGGACCTTATTTTTCTCTGTCTTGTTGTTCTTGTTGTAGCGCTGAAGCCACTGCTCCAGGTCAGGACGGCAGTTGGACAGAGGTAGGATGTGGGAGAGTCCATGTCCCGTCCAATCTGGACATCGGCTGCAGGCTCAAACTACGCTGCACACCTAAAGATGGAAGGCGCAGTGGCCCGGCCAAGGAGCTGGTCTCTGTGGGAGCTGTAGAGGCTGGACCAGGCGTGTGCACGTTTGACAACCGCCATGCGTACACTATCAATGAGGCGGAGTGGCCAGCTGTGAGGGTGGTGTCGTACAACATCCTCGCCGATGTCTACGCCCAGACAGAACTGTCCAAGACAGTGCTTTACCCGTACTGCGCCCCCTACGCCCTGCAGCTGGACTACAGACAGAACCTGATCAAGAAGGAGCTGGCCGGGTACAACGCTGACATCATCTGTCTGCAGGAGGTGGACAAAGGTAATTAGTGCCGAAACGATAATAACTGATGAACTGTTGATGTTGTCAACTGTTTTCAGTTTGGAAAGGTTTGTTATTTGCCAACATCATTTTCAGTCGACTCGGGACGACGCGGTGCTTCATGTTAATTAAAGAAATGTTGAAATAAGAGTTGTTTTTTCTTTAAGTCGACTGCGAACATCTCTTCCACGCTTGTCAACATTTTAGTGAATATTTCTCTGTCATCGTATCTGGCGCAGGAAGATAACGTCCCCATTCCTCACCACACATAATCCCACCGACAAAGCTCTGATTGGTTGATCGTTCCTCCAACCAGGGAAACAGCCATCGATCACTGCATTACCAGACTTATTTGAAACGAAAGAACACTTCCGCTAACCAATACATTTGCTGAGATAGAAAGAACATGATTTACCTTTTAAAACAACAGTTCCTCTTAGTAATAAATGTATTATATTGTGTGTCTTGTTGTTTTTCTTTAAAATTACGTTTGATGAGATAATATCCAAATTGCCTTACAAATAATTCTTATAACCTGCCTCTTCATTGCTTTGAATTGTAATTGCACCAAAACCAAGATATTAGCTGATGAGATTCTGCGCTTAGAAACTTAGTCTCCATGTTTTCTGTAAAGTACCATCATCTGCTGGATATGCAAGTCTGCTTTCTGACATTCTTCATGCTCTCTGGACTCTCCAGGGGTGTTCCTGAACAGTCTGACTCCAGCTTTCGATGCCTTCGGTCTGGACGGCGTTTTCAAGATCAAAGAGAAGCAGCATGAAGGACTGGCCACTTTCTACCGCAGGTCTGCCAGCAGCCAGGATCTGATGCAGGCACAGTTGGGTGTTCCTGTTTTTGGCACTCTGGATTCGATGGAGTTGCCTTTCTTAGAGCAGTTTTCTTTAAAATAATGAATAGGAAAGTAGTGGGTAATAAACACTCAAAAAGTTAGCTTCTGAAGATTTTGTAAATTAATTAATGTCCTTTCCTACGCATCCGAGAACTGGACTTAACATTAGTGTCAGCTATTGTACCAATAAACAACAGGTATGTAAATCAAACATTCAGCATCACAGACAGAACTTGAGTTACCGGTAAATTCGAAATTTTCGTTAGAGAACACACAGTTACCCTCAGTGTGAATTTACTATCCTATCTACTATCACTTAGTTATCTGATCGTCAGAGTGGCTCCGTCCCCCACTAGAACACCCAACCAATGCTGCAATCAGACCCGTTTTATCTTCTTTCACAGCCCTGACATATTATGAACTACAGTATTTAGTTGATGTGATGTTGAACTTTTTAAATCCAGGATTAAGTCAGGTAAATAAAAACTGTCATGTTGAATTTTTAGGTCAAAGTTTCAGCTGCTGAGCCATCATGACATTGTGCTGAGGGAGGCGTTGACCTCTGACCCCATCCATTCTGAGCTGCTGGAGAGGGTTTCTTCTAACAGCGCTCTGAAGGGCAAGATGCTGCAGAGGTCCACCGTCCTGCAGGTACTGCTGTACTACCTGGGAATCTTTCAGAAGAGGACTCACTTTTTGTCTTAGTCCTGCACCTTTAACTCAACATAACCTCTGGGAAAATTGCTACTTTCTGACATTGAGCAGTCAGTCAATTAATAAAAAATAATAAAAAAAGACAGAATAATCATTAATTGCAGCCCCAGTGTTGTAAACCCTCAGCCTCAGGTCATCTTTGTGAATTTGCCTTGTGACACTTTTTCTTTCCCGATTCATTTCTCTGCAGGTCAGTGTGCTTGAGGACCTGAATAAACCAGGCAGGAAGGTCTGTGTGGCCAACACTCACCTGTACTGGCACCCGAAAGGTAGAGCAACTCATTCAGCTGTATGAACACACCTGATATAAGAGAGCCTTAATCTACACAAGTTGAATTCATTTCCTTTTTGAAGGAGGGAATGTTCGCTTGGTCCAGATGGGCGTGGCTCTGCAACACCTCAGTCATGTGATCAGCGAGGTCGCACCTGGAGCCCCTCTGGTCTTTTGTGGCGACTTCAACTCCTCCCCTACCTCAGGTTACTCCACACCTACAGACCACAGTAGCACCAGTCTCTACCAGTATTCACATCGTCTTTTAATCAAAAAGATGAAAAACAAACCCAAAACCATTTCCTGTTTTGATGTGAGCTGTGTGGAGTCATTGTTTATCTCCTCTTCCTGTCTGCAGGTGTGTTCCAGCTGCTCAGTGAGGCTGTGGTTCCTCTGCAGCATGCAGACTGGAGCAGCTCGGGGCCGGAGGAGTCCTGCAGTATGGAGCTGCTCTCTGCCTTCCCCCCGCTGCTGAGCGCCTGCAGCCAGCCAGCCTACACAAACTACGTGGGAGGATTTCACGGCTGCCTGGACTACATCTTCATACAGCCGGACAGCATGCAGGTACTAATACTGGTACTGGTACCCACTCGTGTGCTCTACATATTTTTATTTTACACATTGCACTTACTGTGATACTGTGAACATTTGCACATTCTTTAGTCAATATTTGGCACGTCCATCCATCCACTTCATTTTAAATTATATATATTTTACATATTTAATTGTACGTTTTTATTTTAGATTTATGACTCTTGACTTTTACAGAACTTGTTATTTTTCTCTCACCTTGATTATTTTGTCCGTTATGCACCACAACTAAGGCAAGTTCCTTGCATGTGAAAACACACAATCACATATATCATCGGATAGTGGAAACACGAAGCCTCCAGTGATCAATAGTCTGAGAATATAGACTTCTCAGTTAAGTAGAAGAAGTCTTTTGTCCAGCAGTTAAACAGTTAAATATTTGAATATTGATAAATTCTGGATTTTTCAATGGAGAAGATGTAAATGACCTAAACAAGAAGCCAACATGCTCCTGTGTGTATGTGCCTGTGCAGGTGGAGCAGGTGATTCCTCTGCCCAGCCACCAAGAGGTCACCACCTACGAGGCTCTGCCCAGCGTGGCTCACCCCTCCGACCACATCGCCCTGATCTGTGACCTGCGCTGGAACCCCTGACCTCTGACATCCAACCACCTGGACAAAAGACACTGGAGAACCGGGACGTCGGTTTCTCTGGCAAATATATTCTGACTTTAGATTTCCTTACACTTCTTTACAGTCCGAGCATGGAAACGTGTTCCCGCAGGTTTACTGGAGATCAATGAAAGACAACAGAAACACGGACGAGCAGAGATATCGTGTCACACCCTAGAGAACTGTCTTGAATTACAATATGACTCAAATATTGTGATTAAGTTCATATTTTATTTACAGTACAGTAAATAATTGATTTTAATCACTGATATTCAGTGTTGGGGTTGTTACTGAAAAAAGTAATGAATTGCATATTGTTATTTTTCTTAAAAGTAATTACTTTGGCACCTCTCGCCCAATGCCATGGCTCATGGCTTCAGCCCCAGAATGAATGAATAATTACTTTGGTTGGTACATATAAAAAGCAAAATCGCGCAGCTGCATCATCCTAGGTTCATAATTATTGTCAGTCTCAGCAAATATTACTACCATAAGCAATGTGACAATTGCTGGCTTCAGTACCCAACGATATGGTTAATAAATAAATATTAACATTTTAATAAAGGTATTTATTTTGTTGGCCAAACAAGTTGCTCAGTGGTCCTTTTTTTTTAAGTCATAATTTCTGGTGACTTGGGTTAATTTAAAAACGCCTTGTACCTCTAATCTTGTGGAAACGGGATACACTTGTTTATTCAGAATTAAGAGAATAAGTCAAACAATTTCACTAAGCTGAAGTATATGTTAAAATTTTGTGATAAGTCAAAATTATGACATTCAGTCAAAATGTTTAATTCAAAGTTTTTGTTTGTATAATTTCGACGAGTCAGGAGGGATGGAGATATTATGGCCTGTTCCGCCCTCCGGAGCGCAAGGTGGCGGTAATGCACCTGGAAGCCAACCGCCGTAAAACTAGAAGAAGAAGACCTGCTTGACATCCACCTGCCATCGCCACGCTGTTTTTCTCTTATTGGTCAGAAGTGGTGAAGAGGCGGGACTGGAGTATTTGGGACAAACCATCTTGTCGTATGTTAGGGGCACTTGGAAAAGTTACAATAAAGGTTACGGAATAGGTGTAGGAACAGTGGTGAAGATTTTGCCTATTTTTCGTCAAAAACATACAAGAAAAATACACAGTATCTTCGTGTACTTTAAGGACATTTGCGTTTTTCAGTTAAGGCACCGGCTGATTTTAACTTCGCCGAGTAAGTGACAGCAGCGAGGGAGTATCCGTCAAGTTCGCCAGAGTTAGCCAACCAGACCGGAAACCTGGTCATGTGGCCTTAAAAAATAAAAGTATTCAAATAAAAATGTAAGAACTCAATAAGCAATCAAGGATACGACATAGATATTAAAATAAATAATAACAGAAAAGATAACTTTTGGTGATCTTCATTTATGTTTGGATTTGTTTTAGCTAAAGCTTATGTCAAAGTTGTATTTTTAATGACTTTTTTTTAACTTTCTTATAGGTTTAGAATTACATTGTGGTTGATTTTAAATGTACAATTTTATAATTTATAAATGTATCATATATGTTTTTGTGGGTGATTATTGGTAACAGTCTGTACTTGTAATTAGTTATTGCTGTGTTGCATATTTGAACTGTTATTTTCTGGCAGTGGGTGGATACCAAATCCCAAAAGACACACCTCATATTGGGCATATGTTTCTCTTGTTAAAAGTCGCATTTGAACACACCACAAAGACAACAACTGACATGCTTGTGTCTGTGAGGAGACATAACCAATCAATAGTCTTTATTCCTAAAATACAAATGTGATGAGTCTAACTGTTCCTAGGTAGAGCACAGTGATGTCCTGAAAATAGAAATTAAAATTCACTTGTTAATATATGGGTTTCTTTATGATATGATGGTCACAAAAAGAAATCAAATGAATAATACTTAATAATAATAATAATAATAATAATTATAATACAATTTTACTTCACTGAGAGGTTGTATAACCAGTTAATAAAAGAAAAGGTCAAAACACTCAAGTATAAATTTAAAATGGCTAACCAGAGATTGATTTTATTTTGAAAGTCCAAACCGGATGTTTTGACCATCACGTTGTCTGACGTGACGCCGATCGACTCGACAGGAAACCACCAAACAAGGACTTCGGATTTGAACGGTCTTACGTGTCATTCCCAGAGTTTCAGCGGCTCCGAAATCTCCCGGAGACTTTAGGTGAAGGAATCCCTCTAACCTTTCATCCCTCTTTTGTTCACTTCCACGCAGACAGAAGACAGGAGCTGGATGTTATCTGTCCAGTTAGCAGTTAGCTCGTAGACAACTGCTGGGAATTAAGTAGCTAGCTTAGCTGACGTGGGCTGTCTGCAGTAACTGTAAGTTCATTTGTGTCAAGTGTGAGCACAGTTTGTGTTTATCTCTGGGCTCGTAACACAGTTTGTATTTATCTCTGGGCTCGTAACAGTCTAGACGCGTGCATTGCCAGCATTCATGCAATTGTCGCATTTTTACGGTGGAGGAAGCGCCGCATCGCTGTCGCTAAACCGGCTACGTTAGCTGCTGGTCACGTTGCTGGAAGCTGTACCTGCTTCGTTCCGTGTGTCTCCCAACTTGTGTCGCCTGTGTGCGCTGCTGTTTTTGTTGACGCTCTGCAGAAACTAAAAGAAGGCACGTACACTAACACGAGAGTACAGCCGGGCGTCCTTAAAGCGTGAATGACCCCTTGTGACCTGCGGCGACACCACGGACACGTCTTCCGTCTGTCATTGTGTTCTCTGTTTCCGAGACCTCCGAGTGAATCACTGCAGTGCCGGTCTGAGGAGTGAGCAAAGGGTTATGTCCAAAGTTATGAGGAAGCAAAGCCCTAACGTCAATTTTGATGGTCATTCGAGCTTCTACTGGAAGCTATAGCAGGCTTCAAACGTCGAATGGTGACGAATCTGTCATTTCCAGGTGGCCTGTGGTTTCAGGGTCACAAGAACATACTTCATGTGAAAGTTAGTCGAGATGAATAATCTGTTACATCATCACTGCTTTGGAGAACGTCTACCTTCCTTGGTCAATGTGACTCTCCTCTCTGTTGCTCAGGCTGGTCGCTGGCTGGTCGTGGATGAGCTCTGGTCACCCTGGTAACGGTTGCTAACGGCAGAAGCATGAAGGCTCTGATACTGGTGGGGGGCTACGGGACCCGCCTGCGACCGCTCACCCTGAGCGTCCCCAAACCGCTGGTGGACTTCTGCAACAAACCCATCCTGCTGCACCAGGTGGAGGCCCTGGTCAAGGTGCGGAGGAGGTGGAGTCCAGTGGCAGTGGGCTTTGACTTGAATGCTGGTGTTTAGTTTTTGAGTTTTATTGAAGGTCACCTTGCGTTTCTCTCTCTCTCTGTATTTCTTTGTGTGCGCGCAGGCCGGGGTGGACCATGTGGTTCTTGCGGTGAGCTACATGTCGGAGCTGCTGGAGAGAGAGATGAGAGTCCAGGAGCAGCGAGTACGTACAGCAGGCCATCACACGGTTACAGCTGTGATACTCGCACACACTTGCACCAGAGCAGCCCATTAACTTTGCAGGGCTTTCCAGAAGGGTGAAATCACAAGAAACTAAATATTCCACTTGCCCACAGTGGTATCAAGTCATGCAGGTAGTATTTGCATGTTCTCTGAGATCTGACCTTTGCCTCCGCCACATTACAAAAGAGGTGCACAGAATTTCACTGACTCTCAAAGCATCAAACAGCATTTGAAAAAATCAACATCTCTTTCTAGTGTGGACAGTTTTCTGCTCTAAGTGTTTGCTTGTCAATCAATAATGTGCAGCGTACAGGATTTATCTTACAGCTTTTATTTATCCACACTTTTATTAGTGAAAGTGTAGATTAATCCCTGCTCACCCCTTTTATTTTGAAGGCCAGAGATCCATATTTATTCACCCATGTGCACAGATCTTTTTTGTCTTCCGCTGTATGGCTACGAGACAGGCCATTTGACCTTTTTTTGATATGAAGTATTTTGTAATAAAATCTAACATGAGATATTCTATAACACCATTTTAGTTTAAGTCCAAGTCTAGCAGGAAATGTAGTTTACTGCTGCAACAATTTGGTAATAGTTGATCAATAGAAAATGAATCACTAGAAATTTGGATAATCAAGTATTTCTCTGGTTGCAGCTTCTCTAGTTTTATGTTTGTGAATTGAGTATCTTTGGGTTTTGGTCAACAAAACATTTGAAGACGTCAACTTGTACTTTGGGGAATTGTGATGAACTTTTTTCACTATTTTTTTTCCCACTAAGTGTAATTGTTTTGTCAGAAAAATTGTCATCAGATTAATCAACAATGTAGACAATCCTTAGTTCTAAACTTTTTAATACTTATTAAAATGGGGAATTGACGTCATTGTCAACCATGCAATATTGAACACTTGTTATTACGCTGAGGACCTTGGTGCCTTGGCTTTTTTTTATTTTTTTTTTTTGTCCCTCTTCTTGGGAATCTGGTCAATTAGTTAGTATTGTGAGTATTACAGAAATGATTATTGTACTCAGTCTGCGGTATCCTGAATGTTTGATCACTGTTGTCTCCTCAGCTTGGGATTCGTATCTCTCTGTCTCATGAGAAGGAGCCTCTGGGAACAGGTGAGTTTCTCTTCACTACAGACAAATCCAGCCAGACAGGTCGGTTCAGTGCACACGTTGGAGAGGATTTTTGGTGCTGTGATTACGTGACATGTGGGTGTTGTGATTTTATCATTTTCCATTATTTGGCACCATGGAAACACATAACTTCTAAATTAAAGAGACCCAAGGATTGACTCTTGGGGAACTCCACAAACCATGACAATCCTGCAGGGATTTGCTCCCATTCAGCCTCAAGTGCATTAGTTAGGGTGATCGGGTCTGGCTCACGGTCGGTGTTCCAGTTCATCCCAGAGGAGTTGATGGGGTTGAGGTCAGGCCAGCACAGCACAGGACAGGAAAAGGTCTTTCCCAAACTGTTGCCACAAAGCTGGAAGTGCACTTGAATAACATTTTTGTAAGATTAAGATTTCCCTTCATGGTAACTACAGGGCTGTCTGCATACTTCTGGCCATAGGGTGTAGCTTCTGACCTTGAAAGTGGACTTGAACCACTTTAGGATGATGTCTGAGAGTCCAAGTCCTAGTTTTCCATTTTGTGTAGTTCCAATTTATTGTTGTGTAAGATCCATTAGGACGATGACTGGAAGTTTTTTGTAATTAATACAAATTTGAAATTAATATACTGTATATATGTGTTTGTGTGCAGCGGGTCCCTTGGCGTTGGCTCGAGAGCTGCTGACCGTTGACAATGAGCCGTTCTTCGTCCTCAACTCAGACGTCATCTGTGATTTTCCCTTCAAAGACCTGCTGCAGTTCCACCACAACCACAGCAAGGAGGGAACCATTGTGGTGAGACCGAGAGACAAAGTGTCTTCTGAGTTGTAGTCGTAGAAGCTCTGCGTCAGAATGTCCAGTTAGATTTCGAGGATTTTGAGCTGCTCTAGATGAAAGTTGACCACTGGGAGAGAAATGGGGTGAAATCTTTGGTCGTCAGTCCAAAACAGTGAGAAACGTCTAGCAACAGACAATTCAGTGTCGGAGACGAAAGATAATAGAGGACATTTTTAACCAAACTTAAAATTAAAAAGAAAAAATAACAGACTATTTTTATATTGACATACGGATAATCCTTATTCTGGTTTGAAAAGAAAAAGGAAATTAGATATTGAAATGAATTAGAAATTGGAAAGTGAAATATAAACTCCTGAAATAGAAAATTGAAATCTTAATGTAAATGCCCAAATAAAAATTTTAAATGCAAAAGCTTTAGTTTGGAATGCTTAATACTATAATAATTTCATTTTCCACCATCCTCCTTGTTTTGTTTTCTTCTTTTGTCATCTTTTTTCCACTGTTGCTGTTGGTCTTTAAACTTCAGGCTTTTGGCTTAAAAAAGAAAAATTACACGGATGAATAAAGCATTAAAATGTATATATTTATGCATAGAGTTGCCTCCATATTTCAGATACATTGTACCTTTTTTAAAAACAAGTTTGTGTCATAACGGAACTTTTCTAATTTATTAGTTTCTCTGTTTATATTATACTTTTGTTGTACTATTCGTTTTTTTAAACTTTTTTTGTTGAAGTTAAAACTTCTGTCTGTGTGAAGGTGACGCGGGTGGAGGAGCCATCTAAGTACGGCGTGGTGGTGTTTGAGTCGGACACTGGCAGGATACATCGCTTCGTTGAGAAACCACAAGTCTTCGTCTCCAACAAAATCAACGCCGGCATTTACATCTTCAATCCCAGCATGCTCAGCAGGATCCAGGTGACGCTCTCTTGCTCTGTGCCGTTTGGTAAACTCTTTATCTCTCCTTTAATGACATTAATATTACTTTTGTGTGTGTGTGTGTGTGTGTGTGTGTGTGCCCACACGCAGCTGAGACCAACGTCCATAGAGAAAGAGATATTTCCCGTCATGGCAGAGGAGGGACAGCTGTACACCATGGAACTACAGGGTAACTATTACTATTACTGCAGTACTACGGCAATCTATGTTACACACATTTCTTTTATATACGGCTGCAGCTAACAAATATTTTCATTATCAGTTAATCTGTCAATTATTTTTCAGATTAATCATTACATTAGATATTAGATATTATCAATAGATAACGAAAAATGCTCATCACTGATTCCTAAAGGATCTTCAAATGTCTTGTTTTGCCCGACCAACTGTCCAAAACTCTAAGATATTCAGGATATAAAGCAGAAACCAGAGAACAGTTCGTATTTCTTCTTGATAAATGACTAAAACTGTTAATTGATTATCGAAGTTGTTCAAATATTTCAGTTTCAGCACTAAGTTTATATAAATATGTCTCCACATCTAACTCTGGCAAGAAAGCAAATAAGCATATTTCCCAAAATGTGGATCTTTTCCTTTTAAACGATGTCACTGTGTTCCCAGCGGTTTTATTTTCTTGTCCTGTAAGGAAGACAATAGTGTCATGATCATACTTACATGAATAATATCATGATAATGAAATGCATCATGGGAGGTTGACCTGTGTGCTCTGGACTCTGCAGCTCACAGCTCTACTAGACGTAAGTGTTTGGGCTTTTCTTCACACGCAAACTCATGTAGTTCTGGAGAGAAATCGTTTGTAGAGAAGCACCGATACCAATAAAACACAATGTCTGGATTAGAGGGTTCCCTCATCTCTCCAGATACGGGTAGATTAATCAGTCTTTATACACAAACACGCTGGATTCTCTAGTGTTCAGATAGAAATAATAGTAGATCAGAAGCAACTATGATCCAAATCAATAGAAGGAATCTGGAATCGGTGTATCTCTAGATCCTCATCCCTCTCCGGGAGCCATCAGCTTTCTCTGGAGCAGCGGAACCATCTAGTTAAGCTGTTAAACCCCCCTCCCATCCTGTAGTCCAGCCAGGCGGACTGGTCTGTCGCTGGCTCTGGTCCAGGTTCTAGTGGCGCTGTTTCCCACAGAAAACTTCATGAATTTGTGGTGAAACACAGAGAAGCTCCCACCTCATTAAACTGAACGAATGACATAAGGTCCTTGTGATTTCCTGCAGAAGATTTACTGAATTAAAATAAATTGATTGTCTGACTTCCAGACAGCCGTTAAATGTCAGTTCCTGTCAGAGAGAGGTCATTGTATTTCAGTGCAGGAAACAATATAAATCTCTGCAGGTTGGCAGCAATGTCAAATATACTAGATAGAATATAAAAAACAATAACGTGCTTCAGTACCTCACCTGCTGCAGATCACAAGGAAACTCCTGCTTATGTGTCCATGGTAACTAACTGCTCTCACTGTCTGTATCTCTGTATGCTGTTTGTTTGTCTGCCTGTCTGTCTGTCTGTCTGCAGGTTTCTGGATGGACATCGGTCAGCCTAAAGACTTCCTGACAGGGATGTGTATGTATCTTCAGTCGCTACGACAACATGCGCCTGAGAGGCTACACACGGGCCCCGGTTTCCTTGGCAACGTTCTGGTGGTGAGTTCAGCTCATTGGCACCACGGGTCAAATAAAGAACCGTGCTCAATAATAATGTTCCGTCCTCGCTGTCCTATGCAGGACCCGACAGCTCAGATTGGGGAGAACTGCACCATCGGCCCGAATGTCACCATTGGTGCCGGCGTGGTTGTGGAGGACGGGGTAAGGATAAAACGCTGCACGGTGCTGAAGGGAGCGCGGGTTCGATCGCACTCCTGGCTGGAAAGCTGCATCGTGGGGTGGAGCTCTTCTGTCGGCCAGTGGGTGAGTATAGAACAGAGGTTTATTGTTGGAATAAAAGCACAGAACCGAACTGTAATTTTTAGGATTTTAACCTTTTGATAACTATTTGATTTGTAACAGGTTCCACAGGATCTTCTGGACAGAGAGCTTTTGGCAAAAGCGCTTAAAAGAGTGAAATCCTTTTACGTACATTACAGTGGTAGACATGGGTTGGCAAGTGAGGTGCCAATGCAGTAATGGTAGCTTGGTTACTTCCATCTACAACTCGTATTTGTGTATATAAGCCAAGATCTACTATTTAGAATTTTAAATGTTTGTGGTCAAATGTACCACATTATATAAAAACGGAGGCACAGAATGGAATGAAATGCCCTCACCATCTTTGGAGACTGTCATTGGAAAAATAAAGCAGACCTCAGGCAACAGCACTTGGTAGTGACAGGATCAACAGCATTCAGATTCTGTGAGTGGTTTACCTTCACATGTTGGAGATGTGCTGGTTCTTACAACTGCAGCAAGAGTCTGTCGCCTGCAGTTCATGTCATCAGCTCATTCAGATCCTTCCTTTACACTAAAGCTTACTTACTAAGCCTATTTATTGTTTAGTTTTTTCCCCCATTGTCTTGTTTCATTTCGGATATGTAGAAACTTGTTGTGAAAGGTGATGATAACTCTGGGATAACCTGTGTCGTCAGGTTCGTATGGAGAATGTGACGGTGTTGGGCGAGGATGTGATCGTGAACGACGAGCTTTACTTGAACGGTGCCAACGTCCTTCCTCACAAATCCATCAACGAGTCGGTCCCAGAGCCACGAATCATCATGTAGCATCGGGTGGAGGAGAGAAGCCCAGCGCCTTTTTTTTTTATACGAACTCGACTGAACACAGAAACTGTGCCAGAGAAAGGAAGGAACAGACGGGAAGGAGGAAAGGAGGTGGAGAAAAAAAGGAGCAAGAGAAGTTGTTTTGTTTTCTTCTTCATTAATTTGAACTCGTTTTTAGCCCTGCTTGGCTGCACCGTCCATCAGGCAGAAACAATGGTCTGTCACGAAACAGCCTGGCCCATTAGGAAGGTTTACACCTGTTACACTTCTGTCAGGAAATACATCAAACGCTAATGTGCTGAATGTGGCGGATGGTATGTCTCTCGTGTGAACACTGCTTTAATAGAGGGGGGGGTTGGTTGGTGTACCATGACTGGCTGTCAGGTGGGGGAGGGACTGATGTGAAGTGTATGTAGGAGGGGGGGAGATTACAGAGCGATATGAACACTGCTGTTTAGATTGACTATGCATTTCCATTTCCTGGACAGCTGCAGAGTATCGGTGAGATCGTAGTACATCTACATGTTTCTCTGCTGTAACAGTTTCTGGATCATGACTGACGACACTGAGATCTTGTGATCTGCCATATTAAAGAAAATGCAGTATTAGTTATTGTTAAAGCTGCATTAATAGATTATTTTCTGGCCTCTTGGGGGCAGCAGAACAAGCTGTAAACACAACATCTAGCATATTATCACTTTCTGAAGTTGTTAAAGCAAATGTTTTCTTATTTACACATCCAGCAGTCACAGAGGAACATTATCATCCAGTTGGAGTTTGTGTCCAACTGATGAATGTAATTTGATCCATTTTTATACAAAATTACTGATTAGTGCAGCTTTAATTGGTTCTAGAGAAGGTGTTGATTATCCCTCGTTGCCTTGGCAGGTTTTTTTTTTTTATCATAAACTGTGAGCTTCAATGCCAGACTGGTCACTGCTCTGTAAAAAGTGAACAAAATGTAGCAAGCATTTTATAACAAACTAAAGCTGATCAAGTGCGTTTTACAGACATTTAGTCAGGCTGTATCCCGGTTACTCTACTTTGAATTAGTGCATTGTTTCATTCATGTTTAAGTGTGTCTTAAAGAGTAACTTAACACCCCCTGAAAACCTTGTTTTTGCTGACCTCCAGTGGTTTAATGTGTCACCTTGTGATGTACAGGTG
>JAVQJF010026180.1:0-37673 GCA_036023855.1 Gadopsis marmoratus | reverse complement strand
AATGGGAGCCAGAGCCTTCAGCTACCAAGCTCCTCTCCTGTGGAACCAGCTTCCAGTCTGTGTTCGGGAGACAGACACCCTGCTCACATTTAACAGTAGGCTTAAGACTTTCCTTTTTGATAAAGCTTATAGCAGGGCTGACTCAGGTGAACCCTGAGCCACCCCTTAGAGGAGGGGTGGCCTGGACTAACCCTGAGCCCCCCCTTAGTTATGCTGCTATAGGCCTAGACTGCCGGGAGACATCCCATGATGCACTGAGCGCTCTCTCTCTCACACTCTCTGACTCTATCTCAAAGAAACTCCCTCTCTCTCACTATCCCTGTCTCGGTTTCTCTGTCTGTCTGCTTCTGTCTGTATCTCTCACTCTGTCTGTCTGTTCTCTCCGTCTCTCTGTGTCCGTTTGTGTTTCTCTCTCTCGTCTGCCTATCTGTGTTTCTCTCTCTCTGTCTGTCTGTCTATCGATGTGTGTCTATCTGTCTGTGTCTGTCTCTCTGTGTCGGTCTGTCTCTCTCTGTGTCTCTCTGTGTGTGGAGACTGGATCTCCGAGACGTGGTGCTGCACAATCTGGATGAACACGGGTCACGTCGAGTGGATGCGGACCACCTGCTGCTACTACTGTTGTTATTAGTGTAGCTGTTGTTATTAGTGTAGCTGCTGTTGTCAATAACATTGTAGCTGCCATTGCTTTGCATATTCTGTATATGGAATTGTACTGTGTAGTAGTGTGTTCTCTTTCATCCTGCTCTCACCTTACCCCCCCATATCTTCTTTTTTCTGTCTCTACCCAACCGGTCGAGGCAGATGACCGCCCACCAAGACCCTGGTTCTGCCTGAGGTTTCTGCCTGTTAAAAGGCAGTTTTTCCTTGCCACTGTCGCATAGTGCTTGCTCATGGTGGAATTGTTGGGTCTGTAGATATGGAGTTTGCTTGGACTTGCTCTATATTTACAAGTGCTATGAGATAACTTTGTTATGATATAGCGCTATATAAATAAAATTTGATGATGATGATGATGTCTCTGTATAATATAATACAGTTCAACAACACCACAAACTGCAGCCTCCAAAATGATCATGAGGCTGAATCAACACCTCTCTCAAATGGTTTCAACAAAAAGTGAACATTATAACCTTCATATAGGCAGGATTTATTGCTGTTGTGTTAGACTGCATTAAGTGCCAACTGAGTGTATGTAGTCAGACATTTAGCTCGACCCAGGTTAACCTGAATAGGGTGGCTCTCCATTGGGTATCAAGTGCTCCAGGATCTCAGAACATTATTTATCCCAGTTTTATATCCAAATACACTGTAATCCAAATAAAGCCAGCTACATTAGCCATGACTGGCCAACTTTCACTGTTTATTTGACAGCCATTATACTGCATAGTTGCACGCATCCTCAAGCAGCTAAAGCTGTACAGCAAAGAGTGCTGACACAACACCCAATGAAGCTTGAAAGAAACAAAGGGACAAGGACAAATGGAAAGAAAAGAATAACTTTAAGGGAATGAGTTTAATAATTACCTGGCACCTCATCACTGAGCTGCTAACTCGCTGCTTAGCATGGCTGCTTCTCCTAACTGACCTGGCCAGCCATAACCTGTGACTTCAGTTCCAATTGTTACAGTAACTGAATTATTCTGATGACATAACTTACTTATTTGAGGTCATGCATCATAGTTAACATGAGAACAAACAGACTCAGCACAGCAAATGAAGATTTTCTGGGCAAATCGCTTCTGTCTTGAGCCCACAATCCTGCTGGTTTTACAACATCGGCAATGATGGACAAAAGCTTTGACTTGACCACAGTTACATGTTACAGCTCAGAGATCCACAAAGAGAATTTAGTTTGTTTGGAAGTTTTTAATGTTGAAGAGTTTTTCTAACCCTAACCCTGAAGTATGCTTCAACACTAAGGTTATTCTCTAAGGTTAAGTTTCTAAAGAGACACAGGAAATTGGTGTTTAGAATTACAGACCTTTTTTCTCCTACAAATCCTCCAGCTGAACATTCCTGACATTTCACCAGCTAAGCTTATCCACGCCATCATAACATATTCAAACTGAGATTATGATGGCACATTTGACTATGCAGCCAAGTCTGATTATAACACTTCAGCAGTTTGAAGGAGTACAAAGGCTATGAAGAGGTCCTGATTGAAGTTGTCGGTCAGTCTACACTGAGCCAAAATATACCTTGCAAAAACCAAAGAAATTATCTAAATAGTGATAAACTATGACTGGTTGGCTTTGTGCTTATAGTTGATAATATCTTACCCTCAGTACAATTTAATACTTAGATGTGTTCTTGTCCAGTGCTTTTTTGTCTGCCTGATTACTTCTGCAGAACGTTATCAAGGGAAGTAGACTTCAAGGTCTTTAGGGAGCAAATAGCTACTAGACATTTCTTGAACATAGGTAGATCACTTAAGGTCATCGTCTTCAATTCCCTTGGGAGGCTATAAAAGTTGAAATAAACCAGTGAGACGAACATTCTTCCATGCCCCTACTTTCATCCTGGAAAGGTATTTGTGTTGAAAGGAGAAGAGTTACAGACTGAACCTGTAGTCACACTGTAATTACTGCAGAGTGACAGAAAGAGACGGGTACTAAAGCTGCAAAACAATTACCACTAGAGCAGGAAATTGAAAACAGCATTATTGTATTACGGGTTTGTCTATTGGTAAGGAAGTAAGTTATGCCATGACTTCTGTTTATGGGGTATGCTCTATCTGTATGAACACATTATGTGTGAATCATTGCACTTTTGACTGTGTTTTATACAAGTCATGACAGTGGACAACCAACCAAAACATTAAAAGTTGAACCTAAATGCTAATCTCACCCATTTACCCTTGAACCCTTACCTAATTGTTGTCTAGAAATCATCTCTTCATGCTTCAAAGATATTTTCAATTAAGATTGCCTCAGAGCACTGAGTGAGTCAGAGTTTAAAATAAAATCTGCTTGTGATCAAATCTTTGAATCTTAAATCAGGGCTTTGAAGACACATCCAAGAATTGAGATTAAGCCAGATCTTTTTGAGCTGGCCTTGGTTAAACTTTCGAAGCACACGCTCCTTTTGTTGCACGTGATACGTCATAAGATTTTGTATGAGTAAATAGCAGCTTTCCTTTATGTGTGATTTGCGTTCTCATCTTGTGACAATTGGCTTTGGAAATTTCTACACTGTAGATTAGAATACATTTCATTTGGTGTGGTAATCTTTTTTTAGAAAGCTGCTTTGGCTTGCTATGGGAGGTGGAGGATCCGGTTTTGTGCTCTTAATCCGTGTTGTGGTGAAAACTACTCTACTTACAGCAATATGCATGAACAGATCCTGTATCTTCACTGACTGTAAAACTGATAATAATAAACTATAATAAAAAACAAAATATATATATAATAAACTGCACAATAAAACCAAGCAAACAGATTGGTAACAAAGATCAGAAACAACAAATAGCAAAAGCATGTATGGCAGGAACAATGTAGTATTTGAAAGATACTAACACTAAAACAAAGAAAGCATATGACCAATAAAATATGTGAAGAAGAAACAAAATAGAGCAAAACAAGACAGGGGAAGAGTGACAATTATTTAAAAGCAATGCTGAATAAATACGTTTTCAATTGTCATTTAGAAATGTCCACAGAGTTTTCATCTATTACAGCCTCGGGGACGGAGTTCCATAGTTTTAGGGCAAAGTTAAAAAAGGCTGAGCTGCCAATTTTCTTCTTCGTGTGAGAGTTCATATTTATAAAACCAGCAGCAGAGGATCTAAGAGGCCATGAAGAATTATAATACGTCAAAGATTCAGTAAGGCCGGTCCCAAACCACCTTGGAAACAAATAAAAAAACTTTAAAATCTTGTTCTAGTTAAAAGCCTGGCAGCAGAGTTCTGAAATAATTGTAGTTTATCAATTGATTGTTTTGGAAGACCGGCAAAGAGAGATAACTTAGTAGGATTGAGTCCAGCTATTATTTGGAGAAAACAATACTAATTACGTTCAATTAAATATCTACAAAAAATAAATTGTGTGCTCTTAGACTACACAATACATGAAGGGTGGCACACACCTGTTGTCAATGTATGAAAATACATAAATAAACCCAGAGATATTTCATAGTAGCATGGATCGAAGCAATTTTCTTATCCAATTTAATTTCTGAATTTCAACGGTATGGAAACTGTGATGCCTCGAGAGGTTTGGATCTTTATCCCTTCCAGGAATTGCAGGTCTGGGTGCAAGGAATGGAGACAAGGCGTAGTTTCTAACTGAAAAAACAGTGTAGTTCCACGGTCTATACAAATTACTCAAACAAACTCAACAATGACGTAGTAATCGGCAAAACAGTTTTCTCACAAAAATAAGTCAATCTCCGATCTTTTCTCTCAACGCTTCTCTCTGGCCGCGGTAATCTCAAGGACGTGCAGGAAAGCCTCGGGGCCGTCCTCCGGTCCCATCCTAGGAATGAAAACAATGGTGGAATTGTCAATGTTCAAACATGGCCGTATGAATGGGGGATAGGCCACTAAAGAAAATGTATCACAGGCTTAGCAAATTCAGTTCGAAACTCACTGGCAGGCAGCCACTGGCCTGACTCAGTTGTGTGCTTGTTCACATCACCAATCACAAACACTTCTTAAATTCAGCAGTCCATTTAAATTGGAAGGGAAACTTACCAGGTCTCTGCTGCTGTTCAGTTTGCTACTGCTGCCGCTGAAGCTACTGCTGCCTGCTATACATAGCTGGCTATTTTTGCTCTTTATGCGGTTCATTGGAAAAATGTCATGCAACATTTCTGAACCAGACGGCGATGTCCTCGGGGAAACATCTGATAGCTCAGAATTCTGGAGTTAAAGTCAAGGTTAACACCATTCAGTGAAGGAGAGCGACACGTGGCATTAGAGATGCCGTTTAATCTGTTACCCATCTTTTCCTCAAGAGAGTGAATTTATCACCTATTTTCTATTCTATCAAATTTATGGTGTTGCTGCACTTTAGATGAAGGATGTTGTTACACTTTCAGCTCTTTTTGGACTAGAATTACATTTCATTCTTGCATCAGGATTTAATGGAAACATCTAGTAACCCGAACCTTATGCAGATAAATTATAACACGCTGGATTTGGGAGGATTACCTGTAATGACAGATTTCAAGGTGAATGGCCCCATGTAATTAATTCTAAAGGGCTCTTGTGTATTTTGGGGCAATTAATTATCTAGGAAAGAGATCCCACTAGTCTTTAATAACATCAGTTATTAAAGATTTTATTTTTGTCCATTTATTAATAGACTTTGAATGTGTGTGTGTGTGTGTGTTAGAGAGTTAATTATTATGTTCTACCTCTCTACCTGCTGCCTAAAACAAAACTGTTTTATTCTTGCACCAATAAATGAATCTACAGCATTTAAAGCGGGTGTAAAGTTTCAAGCAAGTTCTTTTTCTACATGTTGATTTAACTTAAGTTAGAATGTCCGATTGTGAGGTAGACGCCATTGTGTGTATGTGATGGGCATTTTGCTTTATGTTTTTATATTTTATAGACAAAGCTATTCGTCAAGAAAATAATGTGTTAGTTGCAGATCTAGTTACATTTACAGTATGTATTAGATTTGAGATGGTAAGAATAAATGTGGGTTTGATATGAAGAGCAGGGAAGATGTATAACCACTGACATTTTGGGTAACTGTGTTGGTCACATGGCCCTCGTCATTATGTTCTAGTCGTCTCTCCCTGTGTGCACCCCCCCTCCCCCCCAGCCTTAAGACATTTATTAGTGTTTCTTTCCTATGAGAAGCAGAATTGAGATCACATGTATGTGGTTAAATGAGAAGTAATATTAGAAATAGAAATATTTTGTCAGAAATAAGAAATGAAAGCAGAGTTTCTACTGATAGGAATGTCTGATGTTTGCCTGCATTGATAATACATTGTTATGGGAGATGTGTGCTCCCAGCTTAGCAATAAAATTAGTTACATGCAGATGGAGCTGGTCCTTTAAATAAAACAAATGCATTACTATGCTGTTGTACTTCATTCACTGTCCATATTGAACAAATCAGATTACCCTGACTGAAATGATTGAAATAAACTTCAGTCAGTAAGTTCTGGCTGCCAGCCAATCACTGGTCTGGCTCAGCTCGCATGCTTCAGCCAATCAGATACAGTTACAAATAGGGCAATCTGTTTAAAAGAGAAAGAGAGGTAAAGAGAGAAGTAGCAGGTCTGTGATGCTGATGTCCTCTTCTGCGAGTGCACATACAGATGTATGCTGAGGACACTTTTGCACACCTCGCATCACCCTGTCGTGTCACGTCACCTGTTTGTATCTGCTTTTATGTAATATGGAGCAGTTGTGCTGTTCTCTCACGGGGAGGATTTATGGTACACTGAGTTATGGGCACAGTGTGCACATACAAAACAGATCTATTCTTTCATCTTTGCCAAAAGTAAGCCAATGTCTTGCCTTCTATATTTCTCAGTAACAATGTAAGCCAATTGTTAGTTGTCCTTCCTGAAATAAAGCTTTGACAACTACTGTGCAATGATTAAAGAATGAGTAGAAATTTAGAAAGACAGTCAGTATGCTGAAAACCTATATACATACTCATGTTAAAGTTTACCTGACAAATTTGCTTCATGACCAAACCGAACTGCCTTGACTCGACTGTACGTCCGTTCTTTCCTCAGATTTTATTTTAATGATCTCCATGTTTCCAATTCAAGATGTGCTCACACACATTTACTGTAGGCTATTTGAACTTGGATAATGAGAAACCCTTAAAAGGCTGTTATGCCATACTTTTGGTGCAATGTCTTTCGATGCAGAACTAGATGGTGCAGCTTCAGCTTTAACTCAAAGTTATTGACACTGTCTGAAAATGAAAGAGCAAAAGATACATTTTTGAAAAACCTTTCTGCATCAAACCAAAGTGGACATAGAAAATGCATGTATCCTGTTAGTGGAAGGGATGGAAAAAAAAGGAGAGGAAACATAAAGATGAATTGATTTTGTTATAGTTCAATGGAATTTGGCGGCCATTCAAGGCTTCACCAATGGATTAAATGTCATGTGGCTGCTGTCAAAGAAGTAAATTCCAGTTTAGTTGATTTTCATTTATATTCCATTCCCCCTGATTTCAAAAACTCTTCGGATCTACATGCGTCACACAAATTACTTATTTTGGATTGCAAATCCATGACAAGTTTGCACTTCTGCAACTAAGTTAGCAGTTCATCTGAGATTAAACAAGAGTGAATGAATTAGGTCTGAAACTAATGATTATTTTCATTATCAATTAATCTGCCGATTATTTATTATTCGTTTAGTCTATAAAATGTCAAAAATGGTGAAAAATGCTCATCACAATTTTCCCAGAGCCCACATTGCTTCTTTTGTCCAACCAACAGTCCAAAACCCAAAGACTCTTCTTTTACTGCCATACACGATGAAGAAAAGCAGCAAATCCTTACATTTAAGAAGCTGGAACCAGCAAATGTTTAACATTTTTGCTTTGGTTCATTTTCATTCGATGACCTAATTGTTGCAGCTCTCGAATAAATCACAAAAACATCAGCCCAAACATATCATCTCAAAAGACCAAATCCCTACAGAATCCGGCAGATCGCATCCTCTTTTATTTTGATCTTTCCATTAACAAGTAAATAATAAACCTATCAGAGCGTAAGTGTCAAAGACATACTTGAACACACATTAAGCAGTCTGTCCTTGGGACAGTCATCACGATGACTCACAGTGATAACTTGAATATTTTGAAAATGTTTGGGCATGGTGTTAAACTGCACCAGGCTTATAAAATGCTCTGTCACTGTTTGAAATGCAGGTCCCATCCTTGAAGGATTTGAACCATCGGGAACAACAAGGCAGAGATGCTGCTGTGATTCTTCTGTGCCGAGGAGACAGCTCACATGATTTATTCTGAGTAAATAATAGACCTATGCTGTGGCAATTCTGAGAGCTCAGCACTTTTAGAGATTAAGATATTTGCATTTATAAGTTAACACTCCACACCGTGCGACTCTGTGGCCTCTTTATATGATTCATTCTATTACCAGCAAGTATCTCAAAATCTCCACTTAACTGATACAAATACAATTAATTTGATAACATTTAATTTTACAGAAAGCAAGAAGTAACAATCTCAAATCAAATATATGGCTCGCCCTCTGAGAGTTGGAGTTTTAAAGTTAGCTCTATGTTTATTTAACCTTACAATTTTTTTATGAAGAGCCCCAGGATGCAATTTTGAATCCAGTTACACATGACAGAGATGGGTGTCTTGGGACATGGAAGCACCCTGGGAAGTGGAATAACAAGATAAAGAATCTCATAAAAAAAGAGGAAAAAAAAACGCACAGGTGCTTGTCAAGTACACAAAACCCTTTGAAGTGAATTTGTCCCTCAGCATCGTGTTCAGTTGTGCTTTGGTAAAAGATTAGACCTCATGTAACATTTTCACTGCCTGTGTCAAGGAAGAATAGAGATAGACATAGACAGATAGAAAGAGAGCAAGGGGGTTTACAGAGATGTACGTCAGATGGAAAGAAGGATATATATACAGTAGATAAATATGAAGAGAGAGAGCAGGAGAGCTTTATAGAGATAGAGAGAAAGAAGGAGATACAGTAAATAGATGTATGCATAGATTCAAAGACAGACATACTGTATATAGATAGGTAGAAAGAAATACATGTCAGTCGAGTCAATGCAAATTTTAACCCACTTTCCAGAAAATGCAGTTGGTGGCATCAATTCTACAGTTGGTTGCCATAAAACCATTGTAGAAGAAGAGGGCGCGATGAAGAAATAAAAAGGGAGATGTAGATAGGTTGACAAAAGGAGAAAGAGAGATGATATTAAAGTGATTTTTCATTCATTATATTCTTTCACATGAGCCCCAATAAACTCTTTTTATTTAAACTTGCTGGGGTTCAAGTCGAGTCGAGGCAATTTTATTTTTAAGCCAATTAATCACAGTTAGTCTTCACAATACCCGCATTATAAAAACTCTATGAAATCCTCTTTTAGCCTCACTGAAGACACAGAGATAACCCTCTGAACTTCTGCAGTCCAGTCTGGAGGCTTTCAGTGTCCATGCTCACATCATGAGCAGCTTTGAGGACGGCTGTGTATCAAGGTACCTAGGAGACAGCCGCTGTGTTTCATGTGCCTACTGATGTGGAGCAGCAGAGTGAATGTCAGGTAGAGCCGGTCACTGTGTCGGTTTGGGGGTGGCAGTAAAGATCTGCTCTGTTTGTGTGTGTGCTGCTTATGGATGACAGGCAGGAGCCCGTCGCAACTTAGGAGCCTGCATGTGTGTGGTGATGGTGGTGGTAATGTGTGTAGTGGGAGTGAGAATTCAGGTTTAGACAGTGGGCAAGAAGCCAGTGCATGACTGCATCATTGTGTGGACTATGCAGTTCAGTGAAGGGGAGATTTGATATTTTCTTCTTCTCAGTAGAGCCTTCCTTTAAGCCAGAGCTTTGCACAGGGAAGACACACAAAGGAGTCTTCTGCTGCAGCTGGCAGAATCCTGCTACGTGATCTAAAACCAATTTCGCTATTTGAATAAGCTAACACATATTTCCTTATCTTTCCCTTGCAGTCCAAAAAAATCCAGGCTCAGCTGAAAGAACTGCGTTATGGGAAAAAGGATTTAATTTTTAAGGTAAGTTCAAACTGAAGGGGGTGGCTTTATAGTCACTCCAGAACAGGGGTAAACAGGTACTCCAGACCACCTTGATCCCATCACGAGGTACTCCAATTAATTCAGTCTGCAATTACAAAGTCCCTCCTAGGCAGAAGCCTGCAATGTCAATTGGCCAGCCCATAGACCACATTCTGTTAAGTCCTGTCCTCTGTTTTCCCCTCTGCAAGATCCACCCTATCCTTTTCAATCTTGGGAGGTATGTGGATAAATTATTTGGACAGCAGTGGATGAAGTTGATACAGAATTATGCATTAGATCATATAAGGGAATCTTCAAGACACAAATTACAGATGACACCATGTATTTCTGGGAATTCAGTGGGTACCACATAGTGCAGGGCATCAGAAAGAGTGTGTCTCCCTCCCACACTTCCTTTGCAATCACAATATAAACAATGGAAAACAAGAAACTGTTCTGTATTGTTGTCCACCCGTACATACTCCATTGCACTTTGTATTGCAAGAACTAAATATTTTTAGATCTGAGCGCTTACGTAATATTTATTGGCATTTACTGGTACATGGACTGACCTTTCAGGCCTTGTTTGCAGTGTTAAAATGTCAGTTGACATTTATGCCACAATGCCCTGTAATGCCATTTCTTAAACGTATGGCTTGATCCTTCAGACCCATCATTCCTAAAGCTGTGTCAGACACAAATTAATAAAAAGCACACAATCCTCACAGACCGAATTATATGCTTCAATCCAAACGTCTGAATTTATTGTCCCCGGATGTCCTTTTCCTTGGTCTATTTCTAGCATGTGAATGATGGATGCATTGCATTGTTTGCTTGGTGTCACTGCTCGTAAATCGTCGTCTCTAAATTGCATCAGTCACTCACCCAACACAACCTTATTGCCCAGTGTCACCAAACATTTCATGTGGACCTGAAGCATTATGGTCTTTGGTGATTTGTAGTTGCAGAAGGATATGGCTAATTTCATCATACTCTTTGTCTTGTAAAAACATCTCATCTTTGGCAGATGACAGTCTGCATTTTTTCTAATGGAAAGGTCAGAGGGAGATGCATCGTGTCCCTCTGACCCCCTCCCTCTTCCCACTCCCTGATTCTTCCATTCCTCAAACCTCATATGTATTCCACATATGCTGTGATCAAAAGCCCAGCAGGGGACGAGGGAGCAGGAAGTAGAGGAGAGTTACTCATGATACAAAAATGTCATCAGCTGCACAGGGGGGATGTCAGTCAAAGCACCTTGACCGGGAGGTAATTGAATTGGTTATGATGGCTGTTGTACCTTATCAAACTGCATTTTGCAGCACAATGTCACAGTACACAATAACACAACAACCTGACAAGTCTAGATGCACAACACAATCAAGACACCTCAAAAGTTAATTGTTTTATCTTAGGAACCATTCAGTCTTTCTTAGAATTGACATGTATGACAATGAAAGAAAAATAATTGTGAAACTATAAAAGCAGAAAAGTCTACTGTTTTGACAAAATGCAATAATGCAGATTCACAAAATGAAGACATACTGCACCTGCAGAACAAGAAAAGAAGCCAGTGTTTTCTTCACTGGATACATTACATATAATACTCAGATTACTCTGGACAACTCTGAATCCAAATCATGCAGTCCCAGTACTTCCCTGTAAACACAACACACAGGCAGGTTCCCACACAGGCATGCTCGCTCAGCCATTAAAGCCTTCAGAGGAACTGACGTTGCCTTCCTTGCGTTTTCCTACAAGACAATATTTTTGGGAGAGGAGCTGTATTCAAACCTTCACATCTTCTTTTTGCCGTCAGTCCACTTATAAATATACCCCAGAGCTATTTCTCCTCCAGCTTAGGCGAAAACTGAAAAGAAAAATGACGGCTTGATGTAGTTGCATGCCTCGTCTAGCATAGTGGCTAGTACCCTTCTGACCCCCCACTCTATAATGGACTCAGCATAGAAATATGGAGCTTTAGACTTGGAGCAGTAACCCTGAAAGTCAGCATTTCTGGGTCAGTGGCCATGCGCCCGCAGTCCTCGGAGGACTATCTGCTGATGATGCTTTGTGTAATGGATGTAATGGCTCTCTACTGTTAATTCTACACACCCGCATGCATGCACATACAAACACACAGTCTTCAGAACATTTCGAAGACACGGCACTTGGTGCTGTTTTGCAAAATTTCTTCCGAACCCAAGACTTAGGTTTCAGGCAGCTCAAAGTGCAGCATTTTATATGAAATTCATTCTTTTGCCCAATTGTGCCATCATATTTCAATGTCCACTGCATGTTATTCAATGGCAAATACCAAAATATGTCACCAGTCTCTTTGAAATTGGACTGTTTTTTATCAGTACCCTTCAGTATCCCATTATGTTGAAAGTAATTCCAACATGTATCAGTGAATAAAAGAAACGATATAGAAGCCTTTGTGTCCATGATTAAAGAACTGTTCCTCAAGCTTTTACTTTTTATTACCTTTGGATTTCCTCTTGAGCACAGCCCGAGGGTTACAAATGTGCTATTGTCCTTAACTCCCTGTGAATGAAAAAGGACCTTCTGAGAGACTAATCTGATGATTTGGTCTCTTTGAAAACCCATAGCGGTGAATGTTGCCCCGTCCTTGACTGTCACTGCATGACTCGTCTGTCAGGGAAAACTGAAACATCACAGCTGCCACGCTGAGTGGTAGAAATGACAGACATGTTTATCATTAAAATGACCATTTTGCTGGTAAAAATCAACATGTAAATGAGATGAAATCGGCAAACATGCCAAGTGTCCCCACTGTGTCAGGAAACCCATGGAGGTACCACTCTATAAAACTCACCAAAAACCATCAATCAGCCTCATCACCTCATCACTTTTTTTTCAGCGATTGTGGATGCTGCTTGTTGGGTTAGCTGACCTTGGGTGTTTCAAAATGTAAGCCCATGCAGTTTATCATTTTGAGAGGCCAGTAAAAGAGACTCAGTAAAAGTTCATTGCCAAGGCCAGTTTCACACAGACTGCATGTAAATTTTCCGAATACAGCTTTATTTTCTTATTGCTGATGAATTTATCAATAATAAAAAGACTCCTAAGAGGGAACACTGTTGATCACATATGGAGTTCTATTGCTGAAAAACAAAAAGCCTTTTTGTGTGTGTTGTTCAGCTCGGGGATTAAAGTCCAGCAATGATGCTAATTAAGGGGTTTGATGGTTTCAGGGGGTCTGCTCTTTTAACTGTCGAGATTAAACTTTTCTTCTCTCTAAAGGACAGATGTGATCTTTTCTAATGTGCCTTTGAATTAACTTAGGCTTATCTGATTACGTATACCATCTGGAATCTGCACTTTTCTGTGTTCCATGAAATAGACCAGAGGCGCTATTCACCAAAGCATTTCGGCACTAAAATCAAACTAATAATTTATCAATATAATGCTGCTGTGATTATGAATGTTTATGAGATCCTGGTACTCATGCTAAGAGTGTATAATGTACATGTGATTTGGTGCCCGATAGATGTGAGTGATGACACTCATCACTCACATCTATCGTGTGTGGGTGTGAGGTGTCATAATACAGAATTTAAAAAGTCTGGACAAAAGTGATGATCGGCAAAATAATAAAGAGGAGTCTCAATCCTTTGTGCTATCGATTTATGTTATTGATAGTGCTGGGGAGAAAAGGTGGGGATGGAGAAATGCTTTGTTTGCACAGAACAAAGAGGATTTAGCTCATTCAAATGTCATGTCTCTCTGCAGGGGCAGCAGCTAATGGATTTGGAGAACAAGTTAACTATAGCCAAGGAGGAACTGGAGAAGACTGCACTGGATAAGGTGAATAACAGAGAAGTGACAATTCATGATTTCCTGCTGGAAGTATGATACTTTGGTAACATTTCTTTATTTGCAGGTTGTATAACTGCCCATTTAAACCCTGCAATGTCAAACACTGAATAGAGAAATGTCATCTAAATGATTTATTGAATAAAGTATTTGTAGTAATATTAGTCTGTGTATTAGTCTGGAGTTAGAGGAGTTAAAAATGCATGGTGCCGATTAGGAAAACAGGTCATTCTGGTGTTCAATAATTAAACCAATAATTTTGTAGATTATTATTGATTAAAAGTAAATTATCTTTTGAACATTCTTTTCTTATTGCTCTGGTGAGTTCCACTTCCCGTCTTGCCTAACGATGCCTCCTAACGTCACTTTAAAGCATGGCCTCCCATGGCTTTAGTGCTTAAGTACATGTCTCATGTGGATGGATGGAAGGAATCTTGTGTGTGTAATCTTGTTTGGGGACAGGAGTCTCAGCTGAAGGCGCTGAAGGACACAGTTCACATCTGCTTCTCAGCTGTCCTGCACAACCAGCCCAGCAGCAGTCACAGATTCCCCACCTCCCCCACCCACTTGTTCAGATACTCATCACTCATCAACAGCTCCAGAGTCACCTTTCAGCAGCCACATGCCAAGGTAATTCAGTATTCCACTCAGTTCCATCTGATTTAATGTTTATCCAAAAGAAGGCCTGGGTTGTTGTAAAAATCTAACCTTTGTTATTTAATGAATTGGTCGAGTGATATGCTCAGTCTACCATATATCTACTGTGGATGAGGTCCTGCTGGCCGTGAATGAACAGTATGAGATGTCAAACAGACAAGTATTTATAGAATCTTTACAATGTGGCATGTTTACATCTCTACTTTTCTTGGTTTTAAAATGGTTAAAAAAACAACAACCGAAAGCACATTTTATTCATCAAAAGTCATTTTCTATCACTTGTTACCCCTCACATATTGCCAAGCAAATAATTGGTTTTAGTAAATAAATCAATCACGGTGGCACTGCTTTTCACTATCTAACCCTTTTTTCTAATCAAAAAACCATTAAGGAGCACTGCATATTTCTAAGCCATGAGAACATTTAGAAACAACAACTCAGCTTTTTCAGTCATTTTACCATGCATTTGTGGTAATGATGCTTCAAATCAATTCAGTTTGGTTTTTCATCCTAAATTGTCAACTTGTGTTACTCTCAGAACTGCACTAACTCTTTTAAAGTCTCAAACTACATTTTAAACTTCTGCTACAATTATAGTTGCACTAACGCTGTTACCTTACTAAGTAATAACGTTGGCCCGTGAACATTTGCTGCAGCTGCAATCAAAACATTCACAGCAACGCATTTTGTGCCATGGATACATGTCATTGTGCTAATCATGGCTGATTGCAGTGTTGGAACATAGTTGTTTTTTTATCCAAGGCAGATTAATTCAGAGTGGCCCGAAGAAACAATTCAGGCTGAATGCAAATTGCCTTTGGAATTACCGGAAGCATGACCAAAGGGTCTGTTTCACAGCCGACATTTTGACTTGTCAAACGCACAGGTGTAATCACTGTCATGAACAATGGCTCTATTCCATTTAAGTGTATCAGTAAGCCATGTCATGGAGCCAACATGTAAAATAGTAGTGCCCTGGAACAGGTAGAGCTAAATGGGGTGCAGCCCTTATTAATCTTTTTAATTAAACCTGCGGTTTTCCTGCTCTGACATGTTAAAGTGTCTGCAATGAAAAGGACTGTGCTGCACTGTAGCACTGACTCTGCCTCACATTATCTGGTCAATGACAGTGGCCCCAGTTTTAACACAGCACCTACAATGTCTTGGATGAAAATAAGATAAGTTTGTTTTGTAAAGCGAAAATGGAAAGCAAGTTGGACTTGGGATTTGCCTCTGTAATGGTGGAGTATAATTTTACCTCTGACTTTCCAGATAAGATAAAGCAGGCTGCGGCTTTTTATTTTTTTTTTCTCAATCTCCTCTCTGTGTTGAAATTCATTTCACACTGTAACTCCCAGCTTAGTGACATCATGGAATATAACTCGGTGCCAAAATATTCACCTCACCACACATCAGAGCGCACATAATGCACTGTCTGCAATATGAATTTAACTGTTAGCCGATTATTACCTCTTTTTTAAGTGGCTATTTGTCAATCTGATGCCCCGAGTATCACTCTCCAGAGAGAAATAGCCCAGGAAATAATTACTACCAAATATAACAGTTGGGCAAACAGGATTCCAGAGGTTGTTCAGAATAATAACATGTCTAAATCAAGCAGCGGTCTAAGTAATTTATGTCACTCTTTATATTCTATGGTGTTGTAGCTTTGGAAGTAAAGCCCAATTACTTTCGGGCATTATGGGAGTTTCAGTATTTTGGACTTAAAATGTGTTCTCTATGAAATTATTAACTCAATGTGACACAGTCTTTGTTTAGAGCCTCTCAAAGTCAAGGTCACAGTAGACTCAACTAAGGGCTCAGGATTTAATCCCTTTTAGGAGTAAAAAAAAGAAGAAAAAGGTGACTGCCAAGAGGATTCATTGTAAAAATAGGATTATGCCTTCAGTGCAGATATTGCTTCTGAAACACTTTGACATTTTCGGACTCATATCAAGGTTTTATCCAGTCAATACCATTTTTTGTTCTTGTTCTTAATGAAATACAGCAGACACATCATGTTTGTTTCTTTAAAATATACTTCATAGTACCTTTGGTTATTTCTCCCTCTACCAAGCAGTGATGTCAACCTCAATCAGAGAATGGGTTAGTTCTGATTTCCGAAAAAGCAGTCGCCGCAGTCACTTTGAAATCATCAAGTCGGCCACAGCATTGCGGTGCCTTATCTGCCGTGATCCTGGTGAGCAATTCTGTTTTTAAGAGGCTTTTCTCTCCTAAAAGCAGTCACAATTTGCTCTGCGTCTCTTTCATGGGTGCCTACGAGATTTGACATGCCACTTTGAGGATTTTTTTTTGTTTACTTTATTGCTTATGCTTCAGTACCACAACCATCCCCACCAGTGTCACCGCCGTCCCACTGCTGTGCCGTCATACTAGACAATATTCTGTAATTGACACTCTCTGTCCACATTTATACTTTCATAAGTGTTTGCGGCAAAACAGCATGGTCCCCTTATAACAAGTGTGAATTTCCCCGGCATCTTCCTGCTGTGAGATAAATGAATGCAAGCACACGGGCAAAACAAGCATCTCGCAAAAGAAAAGACAAGTAAAGGAAACTCAGGGTAGGTGTGGGTTGATTTTTCTATGCTAATGAAGTTTATACTTCCCACTTCATTAGCATACAAATAGCAGCACTCCACTTGTGAGCAGTTGCTATCTCCATTATCTCCTGTAGCTGCTGTACACTTTGACGGGCTGTCCGATAAATCTGAGCGTGCCCTCACTGTAAAAGATTACTGGGGTGCTCCATCTGTCCACTCTGCCTGTGCATGTGGAAGTGGGTCAAATCCAATTTAGATCACTGCCACATTTATCTCAAATTACGTAGGAAAAAAAAACACACAATAGCACTTACTCTGCATAAGACAGCCCACAGCTAAGATGTTAGGTAACTATCCACTGACAGAGAGGCAAATGTCAAGAACCTGGCTCTTTGATGACCATGTGGTGTCATTATGCTGTAGTACTACTATTACATGCTTTATCCTATTTGCTGTTGTCTAGTTCTGAACTTGACATATTACTATAAGTGAATTGCTGAAAGCATTTAGTTAGACATGCTAATATTTATGAAAACACATGGCTAATCATATGCTAATTATTGTTGGTGATTAAAAGGCAATTATTTTGCACACAGCAGGGTATGATGGCATTACCACCAATGTGGACAGAAAAAAAAAGCAAAGCTTTTAACTTATGGAGGAAGGCTTTATCCACTAACTGGGTGATAATACATACATTTGAGTTTCCTGAGCACACTTAGACTAAAGGATGTTTGTTCAAGCACTCAATGACACCACTTTGAGCTTCACACTCGTAGTTTGAGTTAACATAATGGGCCCTAAGCTCTGGTAGACGCTACAGATAAGACTCTCCCAGACCTCGCCTCTCTCTCTCTCTCTCTCTCTCTCTCTCTCTCTCTCTCTCTCTTTCTCACACACACACATGCACACACACAAAGCTCTTCTTGCTGGTGAAAGATTCATTAGTGCGAGGATGCAGAGATCAGCAAGATTGGAGTGGAAGTTGCTTCATATTTAACAGTGTCGGGGAGAGAGCCAAGTCTTGTGGTCCGATAGCATGCAATTTTCATCAGAGTAATGGGAGATTATGTCTTAGATGCTCGGAGCACTGTGCCGGAGAAGACATCAGGCATTTCATTGCCCTGCTCTCAGCACTTACTATTTACTTTTATGATTGTTTCCCTGTCTACATAAATCGACGGGATATTCATCTCTGCCATGCAAGGAGCAGATAGCAGGTGATTGACAGGAAAAATAGTTAGCTTTAAGATATTTATCAGCTGAATTTGGATGGTAGAATAGCATCTGCATCATGCAACAAATGTTAGAAACTTTACTAAGAAGTCTGCATAAGTAATGCTTTCTAACAAAGCTCTTTTTATAAAGTTCTTCTTAGATATAAGAAGATATAAGATATAAACTCAAACTCACAGTCTCTCAGCTAAAGGGGCATTGCAGGGTTTCAGATAAGAAAAATCTTTACATTTTACAAAGGGAAATAATATTATTAATTTTTTATTATATAATTATGTAAATGTATATGTAAATATGTAAATGTGGTTTACAATTAAACAGAACACATGCCTGTGTTCTCAGTTTAAACACTGCATTATTTAAGTTTCTACTGGCGGATAGCTGGCCTTATGGAGAGAGAACAGCATGAAAAATACCTTCCTTCTTTCATTGCCGTACTGAACAATTCTGAAAACGTACAAAATAATGCATTAAACGTTTGCCCAGAAATGGACACCACAAGTACCACAAGCCATTTCCACTAAAATGATGCTATTTCAACTGACAAAGTAAGAATGGAGTTTGACAGTGACAGGTTAACACTGCTTGTGTTCAACTGTCTTGCTTTAAGAGACCACGTTTGACCCAGTTAAGGAAGGTACTATATGCTAGTCTTGTGCAGCAGACAGATATACCTTCGGAGAAATATCTGCTGTACACACTCGGTTTATCTCTTACTGTTTGGTGCTTACTGGACAGTATGTAGTAGACAGCAGGACAAATACAGTATCTGATTCAATCATAGTCTCTTACTTTTGTGTTATACTGTTCAATTAAATTCAAAAGAGAAATAAAAAAAATGTCCATGTACGGGGTGTTCCAAGCAGATGAGTCTTCGAGGGCCTGTTGCTGGAGCTGTGTGTATTTGGTACTGCCTTGTGGGTGAAAACTTGAGCTGCCCCTAAATAATGTCAACATTCCCTATGCAAGAGGGTCAAGCAAAGGGACTTGCTTTACTCAGGGCTCTTAGCAGAAAACATGCTCCACCACAATCAATTATTGACATTGAGTCTCCTCCAATTTACATAGTCAAGGAGCCTGCAGGCAAAGAATATCCACAAACGTCTGTTGATGCCAAATTTTGAAACATTTGTATTGTACATTATAATATATATTTAAATAAATTGTAGTCCATAGACCAATTTCTATAAGGAAGTCAGTCAATATGGATGTATGTGTGCATTTTTAGGTCCACTAAGGTCTCCAAAAAATTGCTTCAACTATATATATGATGAAAACACTGTCACTGGGGTACTGTGCTGCCGTATATGTTTAGAATACTGTATGTCCTGTATTCCAACAGAGACCCCAACATGAATAAACTATATTTAATTCTCAAGTTATATATAGCCATGACCCTATTTACTGTGCACATTTCTGATGAAGTCGCACTTTGAAATATATTCAAAGTGATTGTATCTTACCAGAAATTGCACATAATTAAGAAAAAGAATTTGAATGACGACGTCTTGAGAATCAAAAAGCTGACAGAAGCCATGTAACCCTCCTGAAATCTCTACTTTTCATTTACTATTTGTTTACCCCTGGAATAGAGCATTTCGTACACCACTGATTCAGAGCACAACCTCCCGAGAGTCATGTTTTATCATACGGACATCATTTCAGGTGGTGGTGATATAGATTGCTCTATCACCTCCAGAGAGAGCCTTTTCATCTCTGACTGTCCATTTTGTTTTCCTCCCACTAACTCGACATTGCTATGGCTGTTTTTGGGCTGGGTCACGTCACTGAAACATCATTGGCCATTACATGCAGTCCTCACAGTAGAAAACCCCATACGTACCTCCAAGAATTATGCTTACTTTTCACTCAGAGCTGATCTGTGTATGTTTATACAGACATCAACCGCATGCTGGTTTGAAGCTCTAACAAGTCAGCTAGCAGACAAATGTGCATTATTTTTGCTTTTAATACCTGTCTAACTAGACATATAACAAATGTTCCCTTAGTAACTTAGACATTTCCACTTTCCACCATATTGGAAAGGTTAATGCTCAATATGGCCAACATCTTTGTCTCCTAACATGGAAAAATGCGACAAGGTGGCAAAACATTTTGAGCACATGTCGTATACAGTTTCCATAAGGAAATACATTTGGATCTATGGATGGCAATGTTGGTATGCGGTACCTGCAGAATTAATGACATTCCCACCAGCCTCAGCTGTACTTTGTTTTTAGTACTGATTAACATAGTGGTTTTCAACGGGGTTGTGTCGGGGGGCGTTGGAAGCAATATTTTAGAAAGGGGGGCGGTGAGGTGATCTTGGGGGGCGCTTGTCTAAGACCAGTTAAAACTTGCAACTCAAAGAATATGTTCTGCAACATACAAAACCATAAGGGCCTGTATGTGCCTGTCCAGATAGCGGGGGGGAGGGGTTTCTGAGCGGCGTCGTTTTTCGGTTATTCCCAATGAGACGCGAGATTGTGCAGCCGCCAAGAGAGAAACGCTTCACCCAGCGTTTGTTTTCAGAGCCTCTCTGAACACACTGGTGGTATTACTGTCACTTCTTTTCAGGCAGTCAATTATATGTTAGATGAGGCCTGTCACCCAGGTAACCAAGAAATTGGACAAGAAACTTGTTCTGGCTGTGTCTGTCTGTCCTGAGCTTTGTGTTAGGCTGTGTAAAAAAGTCCATTTGTGTGAGCAGATCGTCCTGACATTTTGTGCTTTTATCACCCTGAGCATCATAAGCTTGTTGTTAGCTGTATAGTCACCCACCCTGTTAATGTTGCATTAAAATGTTGTCGTCATAGAAACAAAACCCACGTGCACCGTTTTTTTATCTCGCCACAAGCGCCTCAAGCCTGCGAGACTCAAGAAAAAGACGCTATGTCGAGACAGGCCCAGCGCTATTCTGCCAGAACAAAACACCATTTAGTGGCTATCATCCAGACACACACTATATCACTATTCATGTGGTTTAATTGGCATGACTGTATACAGGACAATGTATACAAGAAAATTGTTTATGTAATAAACATACATAAACAATTTTCTGAAGCAATAAAAAAAACAGAATAGCACAAAACAATGTCAGACCAAACTTTATTGTTAAATTAATTCTGCCAAAAAGTTACAAAAAAAACTGGCACAGAAGAAAAAATGCAGTCAGAATTCTACTGAATATCTTAACTATGGGTTCATACCTTCTTCATACCTTCCCCCACCAATGCACAACTTCCTATGTGTTTACTGTGTGAACACGTCCCACACATCCCAAGGAGCACCTTACCAAAATCCACCCAGACAAGGAGCGTCCGTTCTTACAGGCCCTCAAAGAAAATCCTGGTAGGAGCACCATCAGCAGTCTCTTTGCTAGGAAGACCATCCAGACTGATAGTGGGCTAGTAGCATCATATAAGATCTCTGATTGAACATCTGATGGAGCATGATCCCAGACAGGTGCTGAAGTCCATCCCACTCAGCAATGATACCGTGGCATGCAGAATTAATGAAATGGGGGCAGTGAGACTGAGGAGCAGCTGTGTGCCATCCTGCAGGACGTGATGAGACAACCACCTCTGACAACAACGCTCTGCTGATGGCCTATGTCCTCTATCGTGCCTCCAAAAAATTTTTTGTTCCCAAATATCTGGAAACAGACACCAAGGGCCGGACCATTTTTAATGCACTTTACGTGTATCTACAGGAGAAGTCAAACCCACTCACCAACATCCTTGTAAGCACCACAGATGGTGCCCCCCCCCATGGTTGACAGGTACTGTGGCTTCACCGCTCTGCTGAAGGAGCAGGTTTTCTCAGTCCACTGTGTCTTGTACCACCACAGTCTTGTGGCCAAAGCTAAAGTCCCGCTCTCCACGAGTCTCTCAGTGTTGCAGTCAAGGCAATAAAGAAAATAAAAGCCCATGCCCTGAACGACAGACTGTTCCAACAGATGTGTCAAGGAAATGATGAGACCTTTGAGCGTCTTCTTCTCCGTACTGATGTCCGCTGGCTCTCAAAAGGAAAGCGCCTGTACCCATTTTTGTGAGCAGTTTGACTGCATCGTGGAGTTCCTGGAAGCGGTTGATCTCGGGGAAAAGGTGTCATCCAGCCACTGCGACATCATGTACCTCGCAGATCTTTTTGAAAAGATGAACAAAGTCACTCTAAAGTTCCAAGAAAATTGCATTACTCTGGTCCAGTGCAAGGCAGTGATCCACAGTCTCACCTCCAGGCTGGATCTGTCCAAGCAGAGCATAGGCAGGAGGCGGTTTGCTCAATTCCCGCAGTTGACAAAGGTGATTAACTATTTTTCAAAAAGCTAAATATATTTAATAGTCCCACTATTATTTTAATTAATATAATTATAATGTATATTATAGTGACCTCTCTGAAAATATAGACTTATACATGGATTATAAACATACTGAAACATTAATTAGTAGACTAATTAGCAATAGAATAAACCAGTTCAAAATCAGATAGTGTAAAAAAATCTTCACCAAGAACAATTTGCTGGTTACACTCAATATTTCAGGCTCTTACCGATGATAGCCTCCTCATTTACACCGACCAACTGAGGATGGTTAAGGCCGAGATAGAGATCCATATCAGGGACCACCTGAAACAAGATGTTCCCATCTGGGTGACCAAATGCGACTCCGCTACCTAGGAGCATCTTGTCGACATCCAGTGCAATGACGAGGCCCAAGCTACTTTCCGCACCTCTGGCTGGAGCAGCGTGTGGGTCAAATATTCCCAGCTTTACCTGGAACTCTAGGAGAAGACCTGGCTGCTTCTTCTTGCTCTCCCAACAACATAGTTGAGCCGGTATTCAGCCAGGTCCTCCACATGCAGTCAAGGTAGTACAATCACTCGGACTTGATGGCCTCAGGCGCAATATGGCTGAAACTAACTCTGCAACAAGGTGAAGAAGCTGGCAGAGAACCACCAAGCGCAGGGCTCACATTAACTGTCAAAGCAATTTAGCTTGTATCCTTGTAAAGTTCCAATACATCTTTCTTTTTCATTTCCAGTAGCCTCACACTTTTTCCTTGGTTTTCTTGATTGCTATTGCTCACTGGTTGCTGTTACCTAATTAATGTTTGCTTGTCAAATTTCTAAGCGTTTCTTATTGGCTGCTGTTTGTGATAAATAACGAGACCTAATTAAAGTCAAATTTCTAACCGTTGCATTTGTTTTACACTCATGAATATAATTTCTATTCACATGGCTTTTATTGCCCCCTTTGAAACTAAAGCTAATGATATTTCAACTGTCCAGTTAAAATCAAATTGGTTAGTTGACATTCAGTGACATGCTTTTTTAATGATATAACACAGAATAACAAAATTAATCAATAATAATTATAATACATACACAATAAATATATGAAAGAAATATAATAAACATTAATACTACTAGTAATAAAAAGGATAATAATAAGTAATATTCAGAGAAGACAATTATTCTACATTTTATTTAATGGGGGCAGTATGGGACCTGGATAATGGATAGGGTGGCGGTGGCCCAAATAAGATTGAGTACCACTGAATTAGCAATTGTTAGCATGCTAACACTCTTAGCTTAAAGCACTTCTGTGCCAGTCTTGCAGAATATACAGTATATATCAGCAACATATATTCATTATTAAGAAAGGTTTTTGTTCTGGATATGTGATGGTTGAATATTACGGAGTTTACCTCCAAGTCATAGCATTTCAATAATTCTCTTTTAGTTTGTCAGCACTGTATATCTTTTGCCCCCTTTTGCCTGTTATGAAACAGTCGTTCCAGCCATAATTTATTTACTACAAATAAATATGCTGAATTAGTTTAAATGAACTCGTATAAATTAAACAGTTAGGAACATTTGAGTCAGAACTGCTTACTTTTCAAGAACCCCAGAGCTACTACTGCATCAACAAGCCGTTTACACATTTTATTTTTAACCCCAAGTTTAAAAGTTCTCTTTTTTTTTCTTCTACAGGATATCTCTAAAGTTCAGAGAATTGTCACACCCAGTAAATCACCCATGAACATCGGAGTAATGAGGAGAGAGAGTGGTGGAGTTAAAGAGTGCCAGATGGAAAAGGTGAGCCTTTAGAGTAATTAAACTGTAATAGCCTGTAATAGCCTATGTGACCTGAGGGCCTGTATCCATGAGTTCATCTGTTCACTGAATTCATGCTCAAGTCCCTCATCAGAGATCAAACAAGCAACTTTTACTCCCAAGTGTCTTCATTCGGTTAGGTAATTGAACAACTTTATGTAAGAACTGCAACTAGTTTCAGCATGATGATACATTCATTACTTAATAGCTTTTATCTACTTCTACTTTCACAGTTTACAGAAATGAAGTTTGCAGTTAATTTTGCTGAATCCATTGTTATTGCACATTAGAAAGGTTTTACAATCCGCCTCGTGCTAAAACAATTAGTCTGTTAATTAATCAATAGTAAATTAATCCACATCAAGTTTGAATTTGAATTAATCAAGTCATTTATGGAGCAAAAAAGCAAAACATTTCAGTTTCAAGCTTTTCTAATGGGAGGATTTGCTGCTTCTCTCATTTTTATATAATTTTAAGTTAAATACTGCTTGGGATTTGATCAGACACAAGACAAACTCCCCTACAATAACACTAACATGAGTTCTGTGTAGTGTAGTGATTTTTGGTATATCAAACATTGACTATAAACAGATTATGGTAACAAGTAGAGCTGAAATGATATGTTTATTAATCAATCGACTAACCAGTTTAATAATCACTTGTTTAGACCAAACCTAAACTCTTTCCTGCTCTCCAAATGCAAACATTTGTTGATTTTCTTCAGATCTATATCATAGAAATATCAAATCTCTTTGGATTTTGGACTGTTGCAGCCCTAAAAACAAGGCATAAAAAGTTGTATTAATGTCTTGTGGCCTCACCTTCGTGAAAGCTAAAATATGGAAGGATTTACAAGCAGTTTGAAAACATCACCTGGTGCTGTGAGAAGTCGTGATTGGCATTTGTAGACTAAAACTTTAATAAATGAACAAAAAAACGCCACAACAGATCAATAAATAATGAATATGATTGTTAGTTGCAGCCTTAAATCTCACAAACAATGATTCCAGCAATGCGTTTTAAAAATGAACATTCCTGCTCAATTCAAAGAGCTTTTCAGTTCCTCACATTTCACAACATAGTTTTACACTGAGGATCTTCACTGGAACATTTGAGGGAGCTGAGAGCCTCACTGCCACTTTGAAAGCTGTTATTGAGGGAGGGAGGAAAGAGGGAAGCAGTCACTGACCTCTCCAATTCAGATTATTTTGTGAAGGACTTTGGTACCTTATAGTCACAGGTAACTGTGAGCAGTCCGTTATCAGGGAGGCTCTGAATGAGTATCTCCAACCCTGTCAAAACCAGGAGGATTTGAAAAAAGCAGAGGAAGTGAACAGGGTCCATAAGGATTTCTGACAAGTGGCTATCAAGATCTATTACAGATATAAGTTGATAGACCACTGGAGACAGGGGAGTACGGAGGGATGACACCCAGAGAGGAAATTACCCTCTGCGGAAGCCGTGTCAAAGAGATTGTTCTTTAACAAAATAATGCCAAAAACAATGTTCACTGGTGTCCCATAATTGATTATATAATTTTGGCAGGGTTGTAAAAATCCTGCAGCAAGAGGGAGAAACATTGTGATACACATAAGAGGAGACATTTGAAACAGAGCCTCAGATATTGTGTTTGCTCGTGAACACCGCTACACCCCCACTGTCCTCCTCTCCCTTTAGGCTGGGAGGAAATGAGGAGAGACACCTTGTATGAGCGTGGAAATCTTGCAGTCTACATTTCAGTTTGAAAATGAAATGTGATAGGTTTGCTGCAGTTTAACAAATGATTTGCTTGTCATAGACACACCTCATACTTAACTCATACAAAATGCATTTGGCTTGAGATTGGCATCTAGGAGTTCACCTTCATCCATCACTTGTCCTGCATGTGATTAGACATGCATCCAAGTAGTCTTGTGTAGGGCAGGTGCTTCAAGCAACTAATTCACAGTTTACCTAATAAGATTAGAAAGGAGTACTTAATGGACTTTGAAGTGACCATGTTTAGTGTCCATCCTGTATGAAGCTCTGTTTTGGTCATTACAAGTTGCAGAAATGTTACATTAAAGCAATGTTATTACCACTGGCACAAAATGGCTTCAAGTTTATCCCAGCAGGGGAATGATTGACATTTCTTGTAGCCACATGTACAATTCTGTAAAAGAAGAACACATCCCGTAGGGCTGCAACTAATGATCATTTTCGGTATTGATTAGCCTATTTCATGATTGATTGTTAAGTCTATAAAATGTCAGAAAATGCTGAAAAATGCCCCATCTCAAGCTCAGAGAGCCCAAGGTGACGTCTTCAAATTGCTTGGTTTTTTCCGACCGACAGTCCGAAACCCATTTAGCACGATACTGTAGAGAAAACTGTTACTGCTAATAGAACTTTCTTTTGTCCAGTACACATGTAAACAGCTTGCCTAAGTTGCTCCCATGAATCGACTGAGGAAGTTAGCTGGATGATTTCTGCGGTTGTGGAAGAACTCAATTAAACTTTTCTTACCTTTTTTGTGAAAATCAAAAGGGCATATTAATGTCAATGATATGGGTTTATTTATCTCATGTGTTTTCACTGAATACACACAACTGGCATGTACTCTCATGTACACTGCACTGAGATATTTTCCCTCTACTCCAATAGGCCGGGGGCGACTGCTTCCAGAATCAGACGGAGGAATCAGCCCCGGAAAGTAAAAGGCTACCAGAGCCACAGCAGGTGATGTTCACTCGAATATATATGGAAATAACAGATGCAGACATTTGAAAATGTAGCTACTCGTGTTGCTGCAGTGAATTCTTGTTCTCCTTTGACCACACAGGAAATTGTAAATTGGTTAAATTGGTTGTAAATTGTCTTACAGGATGAGGCCGGTGTTTTTCTATATTTTTCTTATTGCCAACAAATGCCTTAAAAAAAACAAAACCAACAATGTGTTGTGTATTACAATACTTCCCAGCTTCCTTGACCTGTCTTTGGCACTCAGCTGCAAACTCATTTGTTCCAACTAAAGATGTAGCTCTTTAAATATGGGTCACAAATTGGTATCTTGTGTTTTTTTAAAGGCTCAGTAATTTCATAAAACAGATGGTTACTGTAGTTTGTAGCAAGTGGACAAACAGAGGTAAAAAGTGCATTTGTTGGGGGCTATCTTCAGCAGTGGATTGATTTGGTGCACTACTGAGTATTTACGGTAGTTTATGACATGTACCTGGGACTCAATATAAACTACAGTGTGTGTCTTCATGGTAATGAAGGAACATGTCAGCTAGTGCCACTCCGTGGCTGATTGATGTGTTTTTAATAGTTTTTGGACAACAAATGATGTCTATGGCACAGAGGAATAATATATCAGACTTCAGCTACACAGGGAAATACAGGCCTATGTAATCATTGTTGGTTTTGGACTTTTAAATAAAACCTTGCCTGTTCATAGGGGTTGTTGACAATAGTTGAGCTATTTTTAAAATAAATGATCCCACTACATGATCCCAACAATGTCATTATCAAAATGTGAAAAACATGTAGCATGGCGTGCGTGTTTTAAAGGAGTTCATGGGAAGAAACAGACAGATGTAACTTGCTCAGCGTGACTACACAGCGACTGACAACTAATAACCTAAAAAGATTCGACTCAGTGTGCAACAGAGTATGACACAAATGAGTGAAACAAAGCACAGCAAGTGATACAACATGATGGAAAGACCCACAATGCCTACATCACATTCCTAAAAGAAATCAACAAATCTAGTAAAACCTAATATATTCAGTGTGCCAGTGGCACGTATATAGTATGTGATACTCAAAGCCCTGCCAAAGCCTATGCATAACTGCCTCCCTCATCATATTATTGAATTGAGTCGCACCTGTTTGCGGTGGCAGATGGTACAGCAAAACAATGCATCTCATTTCAATGCAGTGCAATACTGTGCAACTGAGCAACTGTCTTGCATTCCAAGTGGCAACGATCCATTTTTAGACACACGGACTATTTGCACAAGAATATGAGAATATTTCAAAAGAGATCTTGACAAATGGGCAGATTTGACTTCACTGGTTTGTTTCGTACCAGAAAGATATTCAGTGAGGGAGTCTGACAACTGCTTTATTATGTAATAGAACAGTGGACTGTGTCACCGATTCACAGCAGTACAAGATAATGATATTCTGTTTTAGAATCGATGTTGTGATATTGTTCTACATAATATGTTACACGTTATTGAAGTAAAAGGCACTTAAGACAAGCAAAAAAATACAATAACAGGAATCTGTGTTAGTGAACGACGTACATTTTAACAATAGTGGCATTTAGTTTTAAACCCAAAGAATTATTTGATTTTCCACTTTTTCATTTATAACTATTCCATTTCTTTTTAGGAGCAGGAGCAAAGTTGACAGGCAAGAAGAGAGGGCTTGTAACATCTCAGTTGGGCTAATGACTGTTTTCAGTGTTCTCTATTTATCTCATTAATTTGTAAATTAGCAGCACTGAATCTACAAGCGACTCTCTTGCTGCTGTCCATTGGTATCCCTCATGTGATGCTCTTGCCATTCATGGTGTAGTAAACAATTTGATTAGTAATGATTGACATTTCGGTCTCTGTGGATCAATCTGCATTAAAGTGCCCTCCATTCCTGTTACTACTCTACCTTCATTATGTGTTTTCATGTTCGATTTGTGAGACTGAGAACACTGAGTGGTATCTCCCCTTAAGTTCAAATGTTTTTGGGAGAAAAAGGCTGTTCTTGTAGTCTTGCCTCCATTGTGTTTTTGTGTAACACAAAGGAGGGTTTAAATCAAAACAGAGCAACATCTGCACTTTTCAGGTGAGACATATTGTGCAATAAGCCCTTGTGCAATCACTCAGTCTCCCCTGGTAGACTGATCAGACAAAGAGGCTCTCAGTGATCACGGCCTGAACATCGACAGTCTGACAGACACCACATACCCACAGAGTTCTCAGCCAGATTAACTTTATTAATAACATCATGGAGGAAAATAACATTGTTCCTGCTTGGTAAATATACTGTGGAGGCTTTAAAGCCACAGTATGCAATCTAATCGGTATTCAAATATTAGGTGCATCTGCCCGAGTCCATCATTAAGATTCACTGAGAGTAAAATTAATTTCAGTTTTTTCAAAAGTCAATAATATAACTCCTAACCCTGGCTTTCTTAAAACAACACAGCCTATTTCTGAAGCACAGTGGCATCAGTATTGTTTGTTTCTGATGTTCCTGAATTCATTAAAAAGGTGAGGGTGGAAGCACACCAGCTGGAATATGAAAAATCACACATGGGTAATGTGAGGGGAAAAAAGTCAACTGGGCCAAAATCATTAATTATTATTTAAAATAAAAATAATATGTCTGACAACTCTTGAGTCTTTAAATTTTAAGATTCTTAAAAATAGTTTAATTCTGCCTGTTTTGCTAATAAAGACAATGTTAGTTTGTTGATGGATTTTACAATAAGAGGGCTGTGTTTCAATATATATAGACGGCATTTGTTTTAGTTGCTAACATATTCCAAGAAATAAAAACCATCTGCCTGCTGTGGCACAGTCAGTTAGTTAATTAGTTAGTTGGCGTGCGCCTACATATTCACTGACGCTGACAATAAAAACAGGGAAAGGAAGACGGTTATTTCCTTTTGACAAATTTTTTAGGTTGAGTGCACAGCAAACATTGCCCATAGTACTAGAAAAATTGTTTGAAAAGTTTCCTTCCTATCCATGCGTTTGAAAAACACAGGAACAACATGAGTCCAAAAAAAAGTGTAGCAGTAGTGAAAACATGTTGTTGTGCTTTTGTCAAATATATTGCACATATGTTTTAAATTAACTTGACTGCTGACATTTGTAGTGCTTCTACTTTCCAAAAAAATCCACCCTTGCACAACATTTCTGGATGTCCTTAAGGGCAGTTTTAGCTGGTGATAAATAAGATGCACACAAAAAAAAAGGAAAATCCCAAACCCACATCAAAGTGGGCGGTAACTGAGGTTGGCAGGAGGCCACAAGAGTGCATTAAGTGAGAGATCGTTTGCCTGCAGATGGAAGTGAGAGTCACCGAAAACAGAGTCTCAGTCACTGAATCACACACAGTACATACTTAAGTAAAAAATCTACTACTTAGTATTTCTAATTACACAACTGCCATATGATACGGTCAAATTCAAAGTTCACTTTCAAGTCTCCCGTGAAAGTGATAAATGTAGGAGGTGCATGTTGCCTCTTTTCGGTTGTTTTGCTTCAAGCCAGGTGGTAGAATTATAACCCACTGCCACGCAGAGTGATGTTATAATAATTTGCAAGCAGCTAGCAAGCCTTAAGGCATTCTCCAAAGTGACATTGGTAAACACATAACAGATGCTTTGCTTGGGGAATAGGTTTCTAGCGCCTGTGTACAGTGCTTAAACATGTCATTGCCAAATATGACTGGAATTATTCAAAATACCAAAGAATATTGCATTCCATCCATAAAATACAATGGAGACCAATAATTGTTGTCTTTATAATGTTAGCGGCAATTTGTTTTTCACAAATTGCAGGCCCCCCCCAAACACACACACACTCTATCAAACTGCATTGTGTTTCAATGTTTCCATGATCTGTAAACAGACTGCTGGTGCTGTGAGCATTGGTCTTCAAAACCCAGAGAACTGCTGGCTTTCAATCTCACCAGGTAGTTAATTGCATTCATTCCCCAAGTGTGACTCATTTTCTCGATAGCTGGAATAAAAACCAGCAGGGCTCTGGAGCTGTGTCCCAATCTACGGGCGCTACCCCCTTAGAAGTCAGCATTTCCAAACCTACTGCATCATAACAGGTTGACTAGGCCAAAACTACTAGGAAATACCATTGAACAAAACCATAAGGCCATCCGTTCTATCAAAGGGGTACGATAAAGGGGTACTCTTGCCCATCTGATAGGGCTGTGGGGGTATGTTGGACAAAATAGGTTGGGAATTACAGCTCTGGAAGAAATTACGAGACCACTCCAAATTTTCCAAAGTTAATTTTACTCAAACACATGCCTATAAATAGTAAAACCAGAGAACTGATAATTTTGCAGTGGTCTCTTAATTGTATCCAGAGCTGCAGTCCTCTAATGCACTATAGCTTTGGTATCTGAGTGACTGAGGAGGAGCAAACTGGCACCAAACAATAGCGTCAGTCTTTCACAGGCAGCACCTTCATTTTGCTGCATCAACCGAAGAAAGAGGAGCCAGAAATGGATTATAATGCCCAGTAGTACTGGCAATATAAGGCTAAGCATCAATGTTATTTTTAAACATCAAAAATGTCTATTTCTACTTCCTTTGCATCCCGCAGTTATTTGGGAGCATTTCCCGCTCAGATTACAGACCACCACATGTCTACTGTGGAATATTATTGTGTCAGTCTTGCTCATTATGAATCTTTATCTTCTGAACCTAACAGCAAAGGAGCCAAGCGCAGACTGGAAATTTCAACACAAAGCTCTCAGACGACAGCGAGGAGGCAGAGGCAGGCAGAGGGAGGCAGCAGCAAAAAGACAAAGCCCCATAAATTCAACTGAGCGGACGGCAAATCATCCAAAAAATGCAGAGCTCCTGTGTTGCCTGAAGGATCTTTCTAAGAGCACACACTTGCGCACTCTCACAAACAACATATGTGCGCCCACAAACACATACACGTTTAAACACACACACACACACACACACACAGCTACACATACGCATATCAGAATTGTTTGCAAAAGCTGAGACACTGGAATTGTCAACATATTTCAAACTGTCATCTGAAAACCTCCATAGTAAAATGGCATGCATTCTAGAAATTCTTTTTAAAAAGGTAGCAATGGCACTGGTAACTTGTTTCATGATTGTTCATTTGTTATTTACTTATTTGAGTTTTATTCTGAGTGAAGACACTGCTTTCTAAATGTGTGATCTTTCTAGAAAAATCCCTTTGCACTGGTGAGGTCACTGTATCCTGTGATAAGTATTTCAATTGACAAATTAAAAAAAAATACTCCTCCTACTACTACTACTACTATTACTACTATTACTACTACCCAACTTAGAATATTGTTTGTCACTCATTGTAGAAAGGTTAATTTACTCCTCCACATCTTGAAATATAGAGGCTCAAGTTGGCTGGCCAACTGTTCAACATTTAATATTTCAGCACTCTTTCTGCCTTGAACACTCCAGAGGCAAAGAGCCAAAGACTCACAATGGGTCGTCTCCCTGAGAATGTGCCATGCACTGAGTAGTAACTCCTAGCTACATGTATCTGTGTTATCTGACCTTTCTGTGTCCTTTCAATAAACTGTAATTTTCAGTAAATGTGTGAAGAATAAATGGTTCTTTGTGGGAAAAAAATGAGTGAATATGTTTGTGATCAACAGAGGAAAAGGTTGCACAGTGCGAAGGGCAATCAGGATTTATGCCCTGTGAATCAAAAAAAAATGCGTCCAGTAACTACTAGAAGAGGTTGTTAGAGAGGCGCTGACATCTGAGGTCAACAAAATCTCTATTATTCATCACAAAATATTAAGTTGACTTGGTTGAATAATTATCTGATGCACATGAGTATGAAACTGCAAATCCAGCTTCCTTTCACTGGGATCTTTTGTGACTGCGAATCTTCATGCACAAGTTGTAGGAATAGTTTAAGAAGATTCATTTCTCGGAGTATCATTTTTATTGTTTATTGAAGTCTTATATGATAACTGAAAGCCACGCCTAAATTTGCTGCCTCTATACATTACTGCATGAGATTGAAACCACAGTTTTTTAATTTATATGTCGGGTATGTGTATCATGAACAATGTGTAGGGCTGCAACTGACGATTATCTTCATTATCGATTAATGTGCTGGTTACTTTTTGATTTATCTTTTGATTATATTATGAATCGGGTGGTCTAATACACATCAGATATGTGAGAATAGCCCATCACAATGTACCAGAGCCCAGGGCGATGTCATTAACCCATTTCATTTAATATTTCAAAATTAAGTGTCCAGGATTTTGGCTTGAAAATGTACTTAAATGATTAATCGATTATAAGAAAAGTTGCCAATTTATTTCTTGTTCAACTACTGGATGATCTTACTACTCATTGCAGCTCTAGTGTGTTAATCAACTGTTTGGCTTGGAATTGTGAACAAGTAAGTATTATTAAATTGAATTCATGCAGGTAAACAATGTAGGTATCACACATTGACTGCACAGGCATTTTTTTTTACAAAAGCAAAAACAGCAAAATGCCTGAGGTTTGCTACAAAGAAATGCTATAGCATTATGGAGATCATAATCAGAAATGACTCTAAAAGATGGGTTCAGACTGAACACGAAGCAGATTTTAGAGGTGACCTGATTACTTATAAAGTCAATGCAAAGTGGATGCAAATTATCCCTGTGAGGCACAAACTGAGGCAAAGACTCGACCGGGTGAGTTAAAATTATTTCCAATTGAGCAAAAACTTTGGTCTCATACCGAATGACTTCACATCATCAATCACTAGCAGGAGGAGAAAGAAAGGAAACTGCAGGAAACAGAAAGAACCTGCGTTCTCAGGGGAGTTCTTAGATCAATCAGTCACACAGCAGTCACACAATAAATACAGGTGAATAAACAAAGACTTTTTAAAAATAGTTCAGCTGTCAAATTTGTGCAGAGAAAGTATGTAAATAAACAAAAACATTGGCATTAAAAGTACTGAAATATATGTTTTTAAAGCCACAGCCACTCCCTCACCTTCCAGCGTTGTTATCACTCTAAAGTCTCCAGCTGCACTGTAGAGGGGTCTCATCAGTGTAATTGTACAATGCCGTGGCCGTATGTAGAGTATGTTATATCATGGTTGCCCTTTCAAAACTTGACCCAAATCTTGAGAGACATCTCTATCACATGTCTGGAGTCCATTTTTGTTTGTGGAAAATTTCTGTGTCTCCTCTTTCTGAAAGCCACCAACTGCTTTAATCAGATTTGTGCCCCTTCATCCCCTTCATATGACATTTGGTGCGGCCACCGGATCCAACAGTGTCCACGCTGGAAAATGTTAGGCGACAGGTGCACAGCTCTATTTTAAGGCCTGTAATCCATCTTCTAGGTCGGGTCTACGTCTTGCTGAGAAGCAACAAAAAGGGCCTTTTGCCAGTATTTGGATCAGGATTTGGACCTTGCAAATGCTGCCATTAAACCTCAGAGCTGCCAGTAGCTGAAGCGATAGGGGAGAAGAAAGAAGCTTGCAATGAACTAAAAAGGGTGGGATTTGCCACCGTCGTTTCACTGCCTCCCATTCACCGATTGTTGAAATTAAGCATTTTCCTGGGACAATCACTGAGACTTCATTTCTTCCTGAGCTACACGAGAAACCAGTTTAAAATGCACCCAGCCAATGGGAAAAATCTTTCTGTTTAGTGTGAATTCCAAACACTGCATATTGTGATTATTATTTATTCAAGAAGTGCTCTTACCTGAGACATGTATGTCCAAAACTCAAACTTTCAAATGTGGAACAAAATCAAATATTCAGTCTGGAATGATTTGTCCAAACTGAACAGACAGGATAAGTACAACAGGCTAAGACAGCGGTTCTCATCACTTACGCCATAATCACAGCAAACCAACTGAGAACTAATGTGTGAAAGCTAGAGATGTATTTTAATGGATCGTATCGGCTAAAATAAATCTGATCAAAATCTGATCCTCAACTTTGATTTGTCCATTTGCTGGTGTTGTAGCGTTCCTCTCTTTAATGACAGCCGAGCTCTACACACTGCGAGCATTTCACTGCATATGCGAGTGAAAGTTAGTGTGGATGTGAAAAATGATTTTGTTGCACCTGTGTTTGACTCTGTTCTGTCACCTGGGCTGGCGAAATCCGCTATAAGCTCCGACTGTAACGAATCTGTTATCGCGCCTCTCTGTTTTTCATTATCAAAGAGCAGAGTATAAAACATTCCGAAAGCAGCTCCTCGTTTTTAGCCAGTGTAGAGCGTCGCTTTCGCGGGTTTAAATGCCAAACTTCACCGGCTTCAGGTCAGCTGTCACTAATTAACATTAATTCCGTGAGTAATAGCAGGTCAGAAAGGGTCTGGATTGTTGTCAGGTTTGTGTGTTCTCTGCAAGCTGGTGTCTGGACACTGCCACCAAAGATTGTTTAGGAGGTAGAAAAAAGTGTCACCCCGTAACACCACTTTACAGCCTCAGTTGGACTGAGTTGCATTTCTCCCAGTTAAACCCCAATCATACCAACGATTTAAGCTAAAGAATTTTATAGTTTTGAACCGGGACCTTCGGTATTTGGATCAACCAGCTTGTGAAACATATGGCTAGTATCTGTTATTTCAATGTGTCAGATACATATTTTATTAGCATTTAGGTAAATACCCCTGTGAACTGTCTATCTGCTGGAAACCAGCCTTACCCGGGTCAGTGGTAGTGTGAATATACTCTAGACATTTTTGTGGCACGTTTACTCTACGTCTGATGTCATTGAGTTTTCTGTAGAGCAAAGGTTCATTTACGTTTCTTTTCTCCACCACAACTTTGCCCGTAACTAAATCCCATCCCATCTGTGCAATTCATATCCACATGAACCTGGAAAAACCCGGCTCACTCTGCCCAAGTCTCGGGTTTCTCTCAGTGGAATGATTTTGTAATCGGTACACCTCGCCTGAGATCAGTTGTGTAGTCTGTGCGCCCTCATGTCAACGTGATCGCAGTCTAAGGGGAAAAAAAAGTTACAAATGAAAACACAGGCATGCTAAGGCCTTCTAGATGTCAGTGATAACCCTCCAGCTTCTTCATGGTGCCTTTGATAGCTTCCATGAATAATAAATTGACTGGAACTGTGGTAAATGGTTTAGGTGTAGCGATAGCAACATGATCATACAAGATATCTCCATAATCCAGAATAGATAGCGAATTGTATAATGATTTGTGTGTTTTTAAAAGAGAAACCAGCTGTGTTTCTCCTGTATGTAACAATTAAATAATATATTGTTGATGATTATGTGTGTTCCTATGTATTTATAATGCTGTACTGCATTAATTAAATCACCATTGAGGGTATAGATAGGAGTGGGTATTCTTATATGATTTCATTTTTCATTTTTCTACACACACCTGCCTACCCACCTATGCATTAGAGAAGGTGTGTGGCCACGTTTCAAGACAGCAAAGGTAAGCTGTATTATGACAGTGAGCCGGACTCACTACTTAAGCACACAAACCTAATTAAACACTCTGTGAGCTGCCTCTCCTTTTTAAACTCTGCTGTTGGGGATGGTACTGAATCAAGACACACATGAATGACTGCAAAATCTTTATAGAGCGTGCACAAGTGTGTCGAGATTACCCACTTCATCTGCTCTTTTATCCACAGCTCTTAAAGCTCAGCTTGCTAATGCGCTGAGAGAGTAAATGATTTTAATGAGGTAGAGGGTTGTGATGGAAGAGCTGCTTTACGCTCCCATCAATCCTGAACGGTGTGGGAAGCAAACCTGGGTTACAAAGTCGTTGCAGATACATTTTTAAGTAGTTATTTTAAACCTGCATTGAGTACAGGAATGAGGAGCACATAAGCAGCACGTTGTAGTCCAGTGGTTAGTGATTAGGTGTCAGTCACAGATTAGTATTGACTTTGACTTTTATTGTTCTCCTATGATTGTCTAGCGCTCATTGAACATGGATGAGTGACAGAGACGTACATCTTTCCTCTCAACAGGACAAAGCAGCTTCTGACCTCAGTGCTTCCACCTGTCACATAATACTTTCTTTAAACCTACAGCTGAAGCAAACTCTGATGTACTTGTAATCCTAACACAACAATCTACTAGACCACTGCTAAACTGAGGCGAAAAAAATATTAAGCAAAAATTGTATTTTTACACAGGCAAATGGGCTCATAGGCACAAAACTGATAACATCCTGTTGACATATTAGTCATGTGATGAGACATAAATTATATATTAACACTTAAAATATGACCCAGAAACATGATAAAAATTAACTAATGAATTTTGTTTTGGCGTGGATCTATTTTGGCCTTTTCTGCGGTAAGATGTTAGATTTGTAGAAGTGAGTATTATGGTGCTTTAAATGCTGGTGGGAGGTTTGAAATCCAGGACTAATGAAGAGTAGAGCCAGACCGATAAATTAGCCAGGCTGATATTAGCTTATTGCAGATGTATCGGTATCTGAGCATCTGCCAGGCAATAAGTAACAAGAAAGTGTTGTACAGAAACTCCAAGTTTGTTCACCAGAGAGCACTGATAAAATGATTTTGCTGTAAAACATCCTGCTTAGTATGTATCTTTATCATAATTCAGAATATATATGTACTGATCAAAAAAATTACAGGAACACTTTTTAAACAGAGTACAGCATCAAGTCAAATAAACTTCTGGGATGTTGATCTGGTCAGTTAAGTAGCAGAGGGGGTTGTTAATCAGCTTCAGCTGCTTTGGTGTTAATGGAATTAACAACAGGTGCACTAGAGGGGCAACAATGAGACAACCCCCAAAACAGGAATGGTTTTACAGGTGGAGGCCACTG
>JAVQJF010026173.1:0-41007 GCA_036023855.1 Gadopsis marmoratus | reverse complement strand
ACAGAAAGGTATTACGTAATTGTCAAGTGGATTGCGCTATGCATGCCTGGGCAATGGGGGGGGGGGGCAGCGCAGCACCGAGGACCTGGCAGCGCATAATACCGTTTTGCCAACACCTGCACAGCGTTTGTCGGATGTCACGCGTCGTAACACAAGAGAGGATGTCAGGAAAAGAAGAGAGCAGGAGAGAGAATGAAACGTCCCCCGACCCCCCGCGGGTCAGACAATGGCTGCCTTTAACCCTAACTTACCTGGTGGCGCTTGATCCATTTCGATGTAGAATAAGCCGTCGGAAGGATAAACCATTCCTGTTCCAAAAGAGTAGTCCAGGTTGCTCTTCTTGTCTTTGCGCGTAATTGGGACAAAAAAATAATAATAAATGCACGTTTCTTTTGCCGAGAATGAACGTAACTTAGGGCAGCTGCAAACGCCACGTCCTACATGGATGTGGACAAAAGGAAACGTCCTTCGATTCCGAGTCCACGAAACACCCCAAAGTCCAAACGCATTGTCTCAACATAGCCTGTCTGACTGGGGACGTTCTCAGAGAGACGGAGTGTCAGTTCGTGGCTTCGCGCTGAGCGGCGGAGCTCGACTTACTTCATCTCGGAAGTGGAGCGACTTTAAAGGGCTGTTCGCGACATCATCTTGGCACAGTCCAACCCGCTGCTGCAGCAGGGGATCGGTTTTTACTCGCGGGATTCATTGTCACGTAAAATACACCCAGTCAAATGCATATTGCGCAGTTAAATACAAACAAGCCACTTTAAGTACAATGTGCAAAGGGACGTTTAATTTGCCGAGTCCCTCTTGCCGCGTGAGTGTCCTCTAAATTGTAATGGTACGTTCCAGGCCGTTTCATTCACTTCTCCTCGAGCTGCACTGGAACAGCTGAAAAATTCCTCTCAGGACATGAATGGAAAAGAAAAAATCTATTAGCTTGAATTATTAAATAAGAACATGACACAACGTATACCGTCTATGTTTTAATACTTTAAACAACTAGGAATTAAAGCATTTTCTGCCGCTTCAGGTTTGCCCTCATTCACGCATGAGTGAATAGGTTGCAATAGAATGACATCATCAGAATCAGAAATACTTTTTTGATACCCGGGGGGGGGGGTGATTGGTCAAATCATGCAATAGGTTTTCTGACAATTAAATTGTCTTCATCCGTGTGGCATTCAGAGAGCATCAGGCTTACCCTTTTGTCTGAGACGTGACAGAGTAGCCTGCCGAGTTGGCAAGTGTGTATTATATTCTTGTTGAGCTTGTCAAACACGTTTAGCAGCAAAAATGGCATCTTGACTGCCGCCACTTGTCATCATTATTGCTGCTCTGAGATCATCCCGGTGAAGACGCAGTCAGTAATAGCAGGGGTTGTTAACACCCGTACACATCTGTGACTTGGAAATAAATGCAGGACGAAAAGACTTGATTATTTTAGACATTCTGCTGTTTCTATCTTCATATGCCAAAAATGGCCAGAGAATCAGGATTACTTACTTGTGTGTTCATGTTGGATGAATACGTGCATTGCTGTTCATTCATGAATCAGATTGACATTGTGATATAAATGTAAAGCGCCTCTTCTACCAGCCGGCGTTAGTGGAGCTGCAAGGAGAGTGAAACAAGGCCTGTGTGGTCAGAGGTCTGTCTCTGCTGGTGTCCAGGCATTTATGGCCGGTCCCCTTTTGACCCAAGGACAGTGTCAGGGAGCGAAGTGCCTCCAGCATTCATTTTACCATCAGTAAGACTATTCTTTTCTGTGTCCAGTCTGTGCCCATGAAAGATCCTAAACTAACTGCCATGATGGAGCATATTATGGCAAGAGATATTGTATGCAGATGTGGTTTACATTGCCAAATGGCAGTCATGGGATGTTGGCAAGTTTCTTTTAGACATTTGACAGGTATGTAATTGTGTGGGTGTGTGCACATTGGGTGAACGTGCTCGTGTGTATGTGTGTGTGTGCAATGCATGAGTGTTTGCTCGTGTGCGTTACATGTGTTCCTACAGGTGTTTGTGTTTGGGATATGTTGCCTCTATGATCATTACAAAAAGCCTAAATATTTTGTGTTGTACTACATTTGTTTTTGTGTGCGTGTGGTGTCCGGTGTGAGGGAGGGCTGACTTGCAGGCTAAACCTTTAGGCTTTGCACCCCAGATCCAGGCAGTCCTGATGGGATCAGTGAACGCTAATCGTAAGATTAACGGGATAGGCTGATACGGCAAGCCTGCCAGCTGCCTGCTAGCTGATGTGACTCATCTGAATATCCACTACTGCAATATGCTACTGGACTATGGCAGTGCTGGAGACACTGCACAAGTTTTAAATTAATAGACAGATGTTTCTCTGTGCTAAATGTAGATAACAGTTAAACTCTAATTCTGTTAGATTTACATTTTTGACACTGATCTGACAAGCAAATTAGAATGACTGCAGATGTACTGGGGTTGGACTGGGCTGCAGATATTTAGAAGAGAGGGTGTTATAGATATTATTGTTTGGTCATTCCTCTGGTCAGGAAAGCAGTGATAGCAGAAATACAAATATATAGGAGCTCAGGAAAATTGCAAACAGGATTGTTTTTGTGTCCTAGAGGTTATAAGGTCAGTATGGTTCAGTGTGTTGTATGTGAACTCTGGCGAAATTATGGAAAGAGCTTTAATCCCCATATTTAAGAGTGTTAAATGTGTACATGATAGGCCTCTGCTGTCATTCACTTAGCCACACTAAGTCACAACAACCAGTATTTGCAGAATCAGTGGTATAATCGCCTGGCTTTTTAGAGAAATGCTTGTTTAGACTTTGTTCACTGTCTGTGTCGAGGATCGTTATTCATCAGCTGTTTTCATAGTTCCTGTGCAAGTACTATCTAGGACACACTTTATCAGGATTTGTTTTGCTTGTTGTCAATCAGAAAAAGACACAAAGACACAACAAAAAAACATGGCAGGCATTAGTTCAGTTCACCAATGTTGGTATCTGTGTCATGATCCTGCATTGCAGCCCTGGGTGAATTGCACATCTCTCAAATCCTCTGTACTGTAGTGTGCTGCTATTCACGGCCATTGAAGGGATGCATAATGTTCTTGGCAGGGTGTTCGACATTCACCATGGAGAGACTGTGGGGTTTCCCTGATCGGCGGCCAGAACCAGCACACAAAGCACGCAGTAGTCCTGCCAGAGGCAACTCAACTGTGGGCAGAGCGTAGGGCGGCTATGGTCTGGCCCCCAGGACCCTGCCATTGTGGAAATGTAAGTGGGGACAGTGTCTGAACGGCTTGAGTTGGAACAGAAAACTTTGGATGACCAAAACTATGAGCTTCAAATAGCTGGGCCCTGGGAAACATAGCTTATTCTTTTAAGGAGGTCAAAGAGAAGCCAAAAACAGGAAAAAAAACAGAAAACCAATGTTTGGTGGAGGGAATGTCAAATTGGAGGCTACTGTTACTATAGACATCAGCAAAACTGACATACCGTTTTTCCAAACACTCCAGTGTCTGTCTGCCTTTCTGTCAATCCATGTCCAGCCCTCTCCCTCTCTTTCTCTGTCCTCTGCATTTGCACCCGGTGGTCATACCCACCAGTCGTCATCTGTCACTCCATTGTGCCAGAGCCTAATCTTTCTAACAGAGGTGACAGCTGAGGTGCCCGTGGCATGCCACCACACAACGTTTACCAGCTGAGTGCCTGAATTATGTCGAGGATGATGATCCTGTGGTATCAGTGGCCTCTGTCTCTCCAGAGGCCTCCCCCCGTCTCTGCTTAAGTGGTGTGCCAAATTAAGGCCCGACCATGAAGAGTGTAAGCAGAATATATCCATGAGATGCTGTCAGTTTGTCAGCCCTTGTATATTTAGGTATAGATCGAAGTAGGTTATAAGGCTGCAACTATTTTCCTAGTTGAATGTTGTGTTGGTCATTGTTTTCATTTAATCTTTTTGTTTCAAATGTCAGTAATACAAAAAATAATAATACAAAAAACGCCCAGAGATTCCCTGAGGTGAAAGTGACATCTTTATATTACTTGCTTTGTCTGATTAACAGTTCAAAACCCAATGATATTCAAATAGTAATTATACGTATTAAACAGATACAAAAAAGTTGTATTTTTGCTTGATAAATGACTTAAACAATTAACAGATGATTAAAATTCAGTGTATCATTTCAGGACTAGTAATGAGTAGACATAATAGACATAAGTAAATGCTGGAATCCCAAAAAGCAAAGATTGTATTGTTTCAGTCAGCCCACCTGCACATTAAAAATCAGCAGAATTTCTGCGATGCATCTTCAACTGTGAGTCAACTATGAGTCTTTACAGAGAGGTGTCACTGAGCACAGGATTCATGGCTGGAAGGTCAGCTAAGTTAAGCTAGTAGCCTCTCTCTCTCTGAATCGCTCTCTCTCTCTCTCTTTCACACACACACACACACACACACACACACACACACACACACACAATCCCAGGCTTTCATGCAAAGCAAAATTGAAAAGCCGAGAGACCTCTTTCAAGCTCTTCGGCGGTTGCCCCCTTCATATAAAAGGACACTACTCTCCTCGGCTACAGAGCCATCACATCAGCAGTTTAACTCTATTAGGCACAGCTCCAGGACACACTAAGCAACCCGTAGCCCACAATGGCATCATTGTCAGTGGGGATTGCAACCATTGTCGTCCATGCTACAGGATTTATTCCCCTCCTCCCATATTGTGACCTTCACCTCTGACCCCTGGCTGCCATCTCACATGCTCTGGTACTGAGAGCTTGTGAGGCTACGTCTCAAATGCTCCTTTACAATGATCTAAGCCTACTAAGTGGCTTCTCTCCACAGCACCAGTGTTGAGATGATTCAGGTTAGTGTCAGCAAGGAGAGAGAGGGGTTGGGAGGGTGGGGCAGTCAGAGTACGGAGTTGTGGTTGGACTGATTGACCCTTAGAAAAGGTCAGTTGGAAGGCATGAGAGGAGAGGAGCTGCCTAAATGGCTCTTTTCTCTCCTTTTTCTCCCCCTGGCCAGGGCAGAGACTCTGTATGGTTATTTATGAGCGTGTGGGAGAGCAAGAGGGGCTGCAGTGAAACCCACCAGCACCCTCTTTGTTTCCAGGGCTGGGCTGAGGTGCCTGTCATTGGTTCGGTTCTGTCATATATACATGCACATGCACGCACATGCAAGCGCTCACTCACTATTAAGAGCCCCTCCCAGAGCTGCAAGGACAGAGGAGAAGACTCTGTTGCGAGGCAGATTTGGAAAATGAGGTGTGCTTCACACAATCACTGTCAGGAGTTTGATAGATGCCTCACAGGCATCTAAACCCCATGAAATGTCCAGAAACTGGAGGCCATTGACATTATACTGAACTAAAGCTGCCGGATATGTCAGTATAATGTCCACATTGTGACATAAGTCAAGATGTCATCTGGGATTTATTTATTTATTTTTGCTGTGTTACAGTTCAATTATATGATTATTTAATTTCATGTGATTGTTCTAATGAAGTGATTCTATCTGACAACCACACTGCAATTGATGATGTTTATACTGAATATTATATAAAACATAATTGAACACATCCAAAATATTGTTATGTATCTGTGCTGAATAGAAAGTCAAAATATGCACAAGCCCAGTCGAACCACTTCTTACAGTAAATACATGATGTGTGAGATTGTCATGAGTCACATATTCCTCATGAGATTGATATTCTAGAGAATGAATTAGCTGTGACTTCCCAGAATTGCATAAAGTTACTGTTCACACCACCGCAGTGCTCTGCCAGTGTAACACACACTACTTTTCTTTTTTTTTCCTGACAAAGTTAAATTAAGCTTGAATTTCACGCTGAAGTCAAATGGTCATGATGTCATGGTTTGAGGACAGAATGACTCGGTTTGTCTGTTGACTGAGAAGGCCTATTCTTGCATGTTTGGGTGGGAGCATAGCATATAATTGCAGAGCGGGATAGCATGAGGGGATGGGGGAGGGAGAGAGTTAGCACGCAACATGAGCTTTGGCCCACAGTTTCTGGTGTGGGTGCCAAACTTGTCCAGAGGGCTGCTGTGTATGTCTGTGTGTGAGGCTAGTTTCTGGTCTGCCTAGAGGCTTGCACTGTTCCAAGACACATCTTTCATTTGCACACACTGAATAGCTTAGGGGAGCCCAAGGCAGTTTGGACTGGAGACGGATCTGGCTTTTTTGGACTTTTTAGGGGATGTTGGGTGGTTGCCTGGCTGTGTGAGTGTGTGTGTGCGTGTGCACATAGGAGAGTCCTGATCTTTTCTGGAAGTGCAAAATTCTTCTGAGTGTCCCTTTTCAGTAAGAACCATTGCATTGTTTAGTTGTCAAGTTAGTTGTTAGGGAGCAACGAAACCGCTGTACACGTGTTGCAGCCATTTGAGGATTACACTGATCCAAATATCTGACAGTAAAAGAAGAGAATGGAAAGCTTTGTCAGTCTTTTCATATCCTCTCAGTGGGAGGTAGAAAGGCAAGACCTCCAGACCTGGGCTAGCGGTGGTGGGTGTTAAGTGGGTGTGAGCTCTCAACTGCCAACCAGATGGACAACCAAGCCCTGTGTATTTAGAGAGATCATATGGGATAACCTTGCAAAGACAGATTGACATTTTGCTGACAAAACAAACCACCCCTGTCCTGCACGCAAGTAGCCCCCTTCCCTTTGTGCCCACGCACACGCGTGTGCATGCTCATGTACGGGCATACAAATGCTTTAAGTGGTATTTGCTTACATAGGTCTTAAGGAAGTTATTTCTGCATGTGTTAAGTACTCGGTGACGAGGCCATAACAATAAGAGGTTAGCACAAAAGAATCTAGGATTACACATCTCCTGCACAAACAATGGCAGCATCGGTGAGCTGTGTAAATGAGACAACCTTGAGCTATGAGGGGAGCAAGTAAACTCATTATTTGTGTCATTGGGATTTACCTCTGTGCTTTATGGCCACATGTTGGGATGTATGTGTCCTGGTTTTCTATGGTAATGGTATTAAGCTACTTCTGAAAACATCAAGTATTAATATTATATTAATATATTATTATTAATATTATAGATGATCAAAGGTTATCACATTCCAGTACATGATACTTTTTTCTCCTCTGGTCTAGTCAAAATAGTTCACTTAGTTTAGGAAAAAGTGTTGGGAGTACAAATCATCTCTGACATGAAAGAACAGAATAAATGCAATTAAAATTATCAATAGTCACTCTGCTCTGTTCCCAGCTCTGAATACTCTCTGGATAATTTATGGCACATAAACTCCCTCCCACACGCACCACTAATTTACATTATTAATACAGCTCATACCAACATTGTGTGTTCCAAAATACTGATTACATTTGGTTGTCATAACATTTAAAGCAAATTACTGTCATCGTTCCAGTTCGCACCTGCACTCTGTGGCCTTTTCGTCTCACAGTCAATCTCAGTACAAGAGGTTCTGCACGAGAGACGATTTTACTGTCAAGCTGCTGACTGATCAGACTGAAATTGTCATGGTGACCCAAGAAATTGATCTCAGAGGCTACTTTATCTTTTTTCTTCTGTAAATCTAAAAGTCAAGATTTAGATTAGCATTATTGGCATAACAATAGTTAAATATAGTATTTCCAAAGCAGGTCGTACTAATCCTACAATGTCATTAAAATATGTCTGAATGTAAGAAAAAAAAGACAAATGGTTTATTCATTACTACACTACAGGTAAAATACACTATACACCACTATACAACTACATCACTACATAACATAGTATAGTCTAAGGAAAGAACAACTAACCATCACAGACAAATCATTTATGAAAATGAAACAAACAGAGTAATATGTATCATAATATGAGATATAATTTAACATTTGGATGCAATTGTAATGGTGAGAATCATAGAAGAAAACAGAAAAAACTAAAAGTTATCTTCTACTGGAGTCAGGCACAATTTAATGAAGGAAGCCATTAAGTAAGTTAAGAAAGTTCAATTTTCTCACCCTTTCCAACAGCCTACTTTGTGTTTTTATGTCCCACCACAATGGTCTGTGGTGCATATGTGGGACACCAGAACGTTGTGGTGACATCTCTGTGTGTGTCTGTGTCGACCCAGTGAAGCGAACACAACATTTTCCCCCTACAGAGTGGATGATGTGAAAATATTCTGAACATATGGTGCTCCAGCAGCGTAGTAGAGTCACAAGAGACAGACTAAACAAGAGAAAGCGTTAGACACAGCAGCGTTGCTTTTAGCTAAATGCTAACATGCACACAAACGCAGTGCTAACATGCAAAGTAGGTATAATATTTACCATGTTCACCATCTTAGTTCAGCATGTTAGCATGCTAACATTTGCTAATGAGCACTAAACAAAAGACTGATGGTTGTATCATTCGTTTTGCAAATATTTGGTCAAATGTTTTTTGGAAAAATGAATGTTTTGACCTGATGATGGTGATTTATGAAAAGTCATTATTCATCTTCAGTGGGACATGAATGTCTGCACCAAATTACATGGCAGCGGTTATCAAGACATTTCACTAAAAGCCATGGTGTCAACCTCGTGGTGGCGCTGAAGGAAAAGTCAGGGGATCACCAAAGTCAGTGAGATTCATCCTCTGTGGACCATGAATGTCTGTACAAAATCTCAGGTCAAATTGAATATTTCTTTAAATATCACAAAAACCGGTTGTATTATCCTGAAATTTGCTGCAGGAATTCATGTTTTCCTCAGGATCAATTTTTATAACTTTTTGTAATCCCCTGATTCGTTATCTAGTGCCATCTGCATGTGATCATTTTCATTGTGAGCATGTTAGCATGCTGACGTTAGCATTTAGCTCAAAGCAACAATGTGCCTAAGTACAGCCTAACAGCCTCTTTGTCTTATTTGAACTTTGGAAAGCTCCTCCAGAGTCACAGAGGACATGATACTGTTTGTACAACTGTTTTTACAGGCTGAGACGTACGTTTTTCACAAGTAAACTGAACTTCTTGTGTAAAACTGGTGTAATGCTCCTCAAATAAAAAAAAAAAGTGGGAATTTGAAAACTAGAACCCAGCGTTCATTCATGTCAGCACCAACGCTATTAGACAAGTAGGCCTTGATGTAAAAACATCTGCTAATGAATGTGTTTATTAGCTTAATTAATTACACCGTTAACATAACTAGTTAAGTAAAATATATCATAATGAACTTTGGTGGCATATTAGGCAGCTCGAATGCTCCTTGTACTTGTTGCTCCACTGTTCCTGTAAAGCCCCATGGAGTCAAGACCAAGATGAGCTTAGAGAATGGTTTCAATCCTGTTTGGTCATCTAAGGAGGATAGAGCACGCTGCTTGAAGGTCAAAGGCCTCTTAAGCTTTTCTGAGCACCTTTCTTTGGCAATTACGTCTGTCAGAGAGGGTTAGCTTTTATCAACACTGGAAATGTCAGAAGGTAAACAGGTCACTATAACAGCCTGCGCCTGGGCTTTAACTGCTGCGATGTAGTAGTGTAATAGGATGTTTTGGGAGATGGAGGGACAGCCAGATAAACAAACAGACTGGCAGGCAGGGAGGGAGGGAGGCAAACACACAGTTGTGACAAAGGAATCCTCAACATCACATGGTCATGAAGATAGTTTATGTCTAACCCTTCTCCATTTGATTACACTCATCATGCTCAAATTTATGTTACCCACAGAGATTCTTGCTTGTTCTATTTTAGTGAAGGCCGTTGCTTGGACTTGTCTCAGACGATCCAGCTCTGTCTTGCACTCCCTCCATCTCTCACACTCACACACATGAATCACACACACACACACACACACACACACACACACACACATATATACACACACACACACTCTCTCTTTCTCTGTCTTTCCCTCCCTACCGCTCTAGCCACATTGCCACACTCAGTTTTCCATGGCCTCTCATTCCTGAGTGCTCTGCGAACTAAGTAAATGAACGACACAATCCGGAAATAGTGTTCCATCCGGAGATGGTGGGAAGGAAAATCCCTTGACTAGCGCTGGCAGGAGGGTGGGAGAGAGAAAGAGAGAGAGAGAGGGAAATAGTACTGCAGCCATTCACACTTCAGACAAAGCTTGTTCTTCTTGTCTTGACTCCTCATGTAATTGTACTGTTTAACTGAACTTGTTTAGTAAAGAAAAACATTTCTACGTGGTTTTCTTCAGGCTGACTCTGCACATGTGCGTTAACATAACAGCGTTATGAGAGACCATGTTGGTAGCTTCACGACATGGTAGTAGAGGTTAACTTATCTTATCTTATCTCACCGCTGGGTAAATGTTGTCAGGATTGGCCTGGAGTTTGGCTGAGGGCGAAGTGAAGACAGGAAGTATGGAAGCAAGAGTTAAAATCAGGGTCAACTCTATAACCAGGGTGTTTTCTGGATACCTCTCCACAGCTGCCAATAACAATCATACTACATTGAGACCAATGACCTGTTCCTTTTAACAGTGACTGGATGGTGGGTCAGTCCCTGCAGTCATACATGCTCAGGAAGCGTTTCAGCTCTCTTTAAAACCTTCTGCAACAGCCTCTTGTAAAATAGTAGTAAAATGTTCCTCCTGCATTCATCTGAGGATGTGGTTAAATCTCGGCCGAGAGGCCTGGGGCTGCGTTTGTGAAGCAACAGTGTAACATTGGTCATTTTAGATCAGTATAATTAAGCTCCAGTATGAAAGGCAAATGTGCTTTTGTAGAATAAGCAAATAATGTCTTGTCATGGATCTTTAATTATGTTTAACTTGGTGCTTGCTTGGTGCATGTTAAACGGCCAACAAATGCCTTGCTGACATTTTATGAGGGGAGGATAGCCTGCGTGAGTACATCTCACTATAACAGTCAGTAACATGAGATGGGGAACCACACAACCGCTAAATCAGTAAAATGGGAACCCAGAGTCACTGTAATTTGGGAGAAAGCTGGTTAACCACTCCTCATAATGGATGGTGTTTCTGTTTAGCCTAAGGCGTTGGAGCTGAGGTCATATGCAAACAAGGCAGATCCTAGACCTCGGCTTTTACACAGTGCAAAATGTTTTACGCTATGTATTTGATCAGGTTCATGAAATCATAGAGACTTGAAATGTGCACATTTATCTTACATATATTAATCAAGGACCTCTTAAAATATGATCTTAACTGGCTGCATGAGACTCTATAATTGAAATCTATTCAAATGTAATATTTTACCTATTTTAAAAGCCAAGACTATTGCACCACAACCTAAATCTACTTTATGTGAAACAGGCTGTTAGTTTTTTGTTAAAAAATAAGAATCTATAATATGCTAACTCTATGCCCTGAGGGTATCTTGCTTGTCAGCCGATTTGCACCAATATATATCCAAATTTGCCCATGGGTGTTGCCATAAAACTCAAATATATTTTAGTAACTTCTCCAAAGGCTTTAATGAAATTCAGGAATTTGACTTTTACATAAGAGTATGGGTTGCCTATCACATAACAGTCAATTTGTAATAATATCCATTAGTTTCATGTATCTTACATCAAATACCAACTTCAACACAACTTTAATTTTATTCTCCCATGAATTTGTGTTATAGCCAGGTGAAACATAGAACAATCACAGACTCAATGAAATATGTCAAGTGTCAGCTTAACATAAAACCTGGACTACATCCAGCCACCACCATCCAACCAACCCAATTTATCAGTGGTTAAATCAGTTCTATGAAGTTCTTCATTAAATATGATGGCATTATAACTAAAATATTTGTGCAGATTCACCTCAGATAAGGCCATAACTCACACAGCTTTTGTCCATTCAACAAAGTTGGTGAAAGTCAAACTTTCTCCAGCTTACGTAACATTTGAAACCCTGATTGCTTTGTTTGTTGACTGGCAAGCCGTGCACTACATAGCATTACTGTGTCCAACTATATCTAGCTTGATCCTACAATTACTATAAAGAGACATGAGACCAATGCCACATAACTCCATGACCATCTGCCTTTTAATGAATATTAAGATGTTTATTTATAGTTTACCTGTTGCCCTTAATTGACTTAAACCCCCATCACATTCCTGCTCACAGAGACATCTTTCCCTTATTGCAGTCATTCACACACAGCATGTACACACACACACACACACATACACACACACACACACACGCACACCCATGACCACACATTATTACAGAGCTGAAAAAGTACTCTCCATACTCAAAGAGACTCTATTTTCTGCCTAATCGATTAGTCAGTTAAATTACATTAAATGAATCAGGAACTATTTTGAAGTGAGCAACGCAAAAAATGACAAACACTAGCTGGTTCCAGCTTCTCAAATGTGAGCATTTCCTGCGTTCCTCTGTTTCATATCAAGTGTAAATTGAATGCATTTAGAGGTGGTGATTTCAGCTCTGCTACTGCCTTGTATCTATTGTTACCAATCTTTTATATTTTGTGAATGTCCCTTTAAAGGATTACATCATCGTCTTTGCTCGCGTTCTTTCTCCTCGCCACGCCACATTTCTCAGTGTTCAGCCTTTTCTGCCCAGAGACAATTGGTTAATTCACCGGTGCATAACACTGCCACCTCCTTGATCCACAATACCATCGCCGTCATCTGCAGAGCCGGCACACCTTTCAGTGGCATGACTAGTTTGTCATGATATGTGACATCATCCATCACACCTCTCTGATCAGATCACATTTTCTGTATTGACTGTAGTTTTCATTATTACATGACGTTCCACCAAATCTTCGGTAGTGGTAGGAAAATGTAGAGCAGATGCAAGTGCTTTGTGTTTATCATTGATCCACTCTGACCTGACTGGATACTTTCAACTGGGTGTGTTGATTGTACTGTTCTGCCATCTAGTGTCAGAAAGCAAGAAAGAAGCTCTTACTGTTACCTACTGTCATATATGGCGCTCCATTATCCACGAATACAGTGACACTCTCAGCCAAAATGCTCACGTCTTTGCTCTAGTGTAGTGCAAAGCGTTAGCTTGTCGTTCTCTTGATTCCCAGTATTTCCTCTGGATTATTGTTGTGATCGTCACAGGAGCAGTGTGGTGTATCAGTAGTTATTATTTGTGCTGCAGACTGATTCAACTGACATCCACGAGTCTGTGACTTTAAGAGATGGCCATAACACCACTGCACAGCCTCCATGAACGCTTAATGTCTCTTTGTTATCTGCTCCAGGTGCTGAAGGGGAAGATTTTTCAGCACAGAGGGATTTTGTTTGGCAAGACAGGCATTTTTGTTTATAAGGAAACACTAAGTTTATCTGTATTCCTTTTCCTCACTTCATGTCTGTCTGTGCATTTGTTTAGAGGTTGTTACACATTGGAACTCAAATTACTCTCAAATTTGACATCAGTCAATTAATCTTGATTTCCCCATTCAAGCTGTTAGACAGCAATATTATCCTTTTTCTTGTATAAAGAGGAGCATGAAACAAGTGAGAGATACATGGGAGAAAATAGAGTTGGATCATCTACACTGGCCCACCACTGACCTACACTGACTTGTATTCGTGAATATCTGAACATTCAATCTGTGTCGTTCACAACATAATTTTGGAAGCAGCATTTGTGAACCAGCATTGAAATGTCCTAAGTGAAGCTAATATTCTAAGTTAATTTATAGTGATGACTTGACTCCTTTGGTCTCATAATATAACATTTTTATTATACACTTCATGTCACTTGAGTTTCAGTTTTACAAATTCACTTGAAATACTTCCCTGTCGTATGTTGAAACGAAACAGTGAAAGGAACAGTAAAGCCAAAGGGTTTCTCTTTAGAAATAATTTGATTTCACTCAAAATGTATTCATAATGCAGCAGCTAATATCAGTGGATCCTTGCTGTTTGGGGAGGCACTTTGACTACAGCATGTCAGACTTCCTTCAGCTGATCCTCCTGCTGGGGGCTAGATACACACAAAGAGTCCAGGAAGGCTTTGGCTCTTTTTTGCAGAACACTGCTTTGCTGACAATTATGGGGCTTTAAATCTGGCTTTCAGCTCTCGCTGACGCTGTCACTCTGTCCATCAGACACACAAAATAACTCTTTGCCTTACTGAACAACGTGTGAAATTCATTGATGTCTTTTACTTCTAAATGGACCAACCTGTTCTAATTCTAACTGGTCACGCAGAATAATTAACAGCTTGTTTATATGTTTGTCAAAGTATGGGAAGGTTGACTTTGCTGGATTTGAGCACAGAGAAAAGTAATTAAATACATTAAAATAGGTCCTACTAGATAAACCAGATGGTTTTAGTGACATAGAGGAGTGACACAATTAAAATGATTACACAGTAATTGATGACTCACACAGTAAAGTACCTTCCCATACACAGTGATTTAGAGAGGGATTCAAGCAGAATGGTGGAAAGGTTACATCAGCTCACCATGGCCCACAGCACCAACATGACCCACAGTGACGCTGTCACTCTGTCAACAAATCACGTTGCTGTGACACCCACAGGACGCCAACAATGATCCCGCATGGACAACAAGGACACAAGCCGTCTCTGTTGCAAACATACCAAAGAGGCAGACATTATGTGATCTGTGATTATGTTGAAATAAGATGTGGTGTGTGTGTGTGTGTGTGTGTGTGTGTGTGTGTGTATTTGTGGTTCACTTGTCTTAAAGGTATGTTGTGCATTTGACAATGTACATACAGGGATGTAGCCTCTTCTTCATGCTAGCTTCTCTTAGCAACTGAATCCAGTACTGTCCTGTACTGTGGGTAACTGTATTGATATTCTACAAGTTGCAAAATATTCTCACAAGTTATAACTAGTTGTGACAAGCAAGCTGCTGCCAGTGTGGAGCTATAGAATTCAGTTTCTGCCTAATTAGATGATAATGATGTTGAGGACAAGTGATTATTTTGGCGTGCTGGAAAAATACAGCTCATGCAAGCTTTCATTAACTTCCTCCGGTAGGTGGCGGCATTGAGTCACACAATGAAAGGATATACCATGCATAGTTATCACTATTTCCTGCAGTGAAGGCCATCATATCATGTAGAGTTTTTATCCACTTATTCATAGTACTGAATGTAATCTACATGAATATAATACAGCGTGGTTTATATGTGGAAGAGTATCATATAGTCAGTCATATCATTAGTTGTCAGTAGTCACATGTTAGTGCTTAGTCAGACCTTGTTTGCTTCACTTAAAGTGCTTTTTACTGCTTTTTTTCTCAGAAATATTTCTGATGCGTTCATGGTTTTCATTTACCCCCGTGTATCGGGCGTACAGTACCAAATAGTGACAGAAATGTGTCAGTATCCCTCAGCTCACAACTCTCCATCCATGTGTTTTGCTCTGTCCAGCTCTACCTTTGCTAATCCTGGCAGCTGTGACCTCTGACCCCTGGGTGGAATCTTACATAAGGAGCTGGTTAAGGAAAGCACCTGTGGTCTGTTGGCTGAGGTTAGGTAAGCTCATTAACAGTTACTCCAGGGTGCCCAAGCTAATAACAGCTACAAATAATCCTCGGTAGTGGGAAAAGTAAACCAAAGAGGTGATGACATTAGATGAAGATAATGGCTTCTGTTTCCGGTTTTCTAATTATTCTTAATTCCTGGGTTTGGAACATATTTAACTTGGTTGTCTCAAGGGCACTGAAACTCACACTTGCTTTACATTAAACAAAACAGTCTAAGGTAACCTACAGGGATTGTGTATCTGTATCCGATTACACTCTCTGGCATTTCACCCATCTCATTGACTTACAATAGTCTTAACATGTGAGAAACAGCAGAGGGACAAAAAACACATGTGTAAGGTCAAATTTGCATGAGCTTTATTTTATATTTTTGCCTTTTAAAATTAAATGACCTCTACAGCAGAAACCTCTCTACCCCAACACACACACACACACACACATCTTGTCTTCCCCCATCTGTCCTTTCCCTATTACTGAGGGTGATAGTCCAACACGCAGCCATTAAAGCAGCTGAATAATCATACGAGTGAATCTCAGTTTTTCAACCAAACATTTTCATAATAGTATTAGGGATAGTTTGTCCTTTGCCACTCTATCTCTTTTTCTTCCAGGATAAAATGTGAGGCACCTCCTCCAGTGAGGATGTGTTATGATTATAGCTGACAGTGTGTACTCTGCGGTGGTAGACACGCTCTTGTCCTCCAGTGTGACACATTTTTAACAATAGAAACAGTCCTGCAACTTGCACTTGTGTGCAGTCGATATATTCCCATTTTGTTTCCAGAGTGCTAGAGAAAGTAGTTGTGTCCAAATGCTTCTTGAAAATAAAAATCTAAAGCTGTCTTTAGTCTTTCCACAGAACAAAGTCCATCCTCCTAAAATTGGACAAATGATCTTCTCTTGGCGTGCTCTTATTCTTAGGTCTAACTGTAGGCTTTGACAGTGCAGACCACATTATTCCGATCCGTCAGCTAACACACAAGTGTCCCTCTGGTTTTTCTTTGGACTAGTGTTCCTCACATTTATCCAACGCAAAACTGCACAGTTCAACTGGGAATTCTTGCTCATCTTCATCTTCCATATCCTGCAGGCTACCCAAAGGCTCGACTGTTGGTCCAATCTTCTTCTCCATTTATTTGCCCCATTTGGCAATATTTTTCAAAAATTCCATTAGCATGTTGTTGACATTTAATGTCTCTTTAAAGCCCAAGAAAACTTGGTTTCAAAATGCAAGTTTTCCTCTCTAACATCAAATATTCATGCCCAAGTAATGAAGAGTCAAAGTTAAAAAACAGCCCTAGTTATTTATAAAGAGCTCAACACCCAGCTAATCTGCTTCTTCAGGACAGTGTGGTTTGATCAGATTTGATTGACAGCGGCCTGGAAACATAAGCAAACAACCCCACAACTGTCATCACATTTTGATTTAATTGTTTCTAAATTTATGATTCATGGAAAGACATGACATCAACTTTTTTCCCTGCTGAGCCCCGCCCACTTCAATCCAGTGAGGAAAAACACGAATGCAGAAATCTCTTATGTGGAATAACCAAAACTGTTTTCTAACTTTGGCAGAAAATAGTACTTTCATGTGTTAATTCATCACTCGTAGTAAGAAACTGATTGAGTAAATGAGTTTATCCACTATGCAAATAATTGATCAGATATTGGATACTGCCTTGTGCAATCAAATATTGGGTGGCTCAGGACATTCTCCAGCTGAATGAATACATCAAGAATTTATTTCATTCCATCAAACTCAACCTTGGTAATTACTTAACATTGTTTTCATCACCGTTTACTAGTCTTCTTTTCCCTACCTTTGCTTTGTTTCTTTGCATGTTGCAGTTACCTGCAGATCAGAGGAATAGTGTGAAACCATTGGCAGAAATGCGTAATAGCTTCACCTGAATGCTATTATGGATGCACAAGAACAAATTAATGGGGACCCACTTATAAAAGCATGGTTCCATAGCACTGCTAGTGGTCAAAAACTCAGCAGGATACCTTTAAAATTTGGACACTTTGTCCCCCTTATGTTGAACCATATACACAAAACAATCTTTGATTTATCATTGATTTGTTAATCCTGACTTTAGCTTCAAAAGTCTTTTTAAGTGATCCATATCCATACTGTCATATCCAAACAATGGATGCCATATTTAGCTCTCAGGCTCTGTTCAGCCTCCACAGTGGTCCAGGACTGTTTCAGCAAAATGAAACAGTATTATCAGTATTAATTCCTCCTGTCACTGGTCCCATTTTAGTTGTGCAGCATTTGTATTAAAAGCACTGCACGGTCTCATCCCAGCATACATATTTTGCTAAACTCCTTTTGCCAAGAAACTTGGCGTCCTTTTATCAGGGCTTTTATCCTTCACTCATTCAAGGACAAAATATATGGTTCAGTGAACTGACCAAAAATGATGGAATCCTCGTTTCTCTTCCATTATGTTTTTTATTTCCGGTCTATTCCTGATTTGAAATATGAACTTATGGAGATTATGTTCCATACTGGCTTTTTATCTGTGCCTGACCTCTTATTTTTATTCTGTGTTTGTATGTCTCTGGGTGAATGATGTATTGGTGCTTTTGGATTTATGTTTTTTATCTTTGCTCCTCACTGTCTTATAAAGCTCAAGTGCCTTAAAAATAAAAATAGGAATTGAATCACATTTCAATCATCATCCTAAAATGTCCACTAACAAACAAAAATATAGGGAATTCTACAATTCTTTTTTTTTTATCAGTGAACATTTAGACTCTTATTTAAAGTTAAGAAAACATTTTGCTAAATAGTGCATTACATTACATGAGACCTTGTATAATACATAGGCAGTTGGCTGTAATGTGTCTGCTTGAAGCGAGCTGAGAGGTGCTAAGGCATCAGGGGACAGCAGCCATGTGACCATAGTTGCAGGGATTGGTTTAGTGCAGATGTGACATCAGCGAGCCTCCCACTCCCTCCCTCCTCCCCTCTTTCTCCTAGTCTTTCACTACCTCTCTCTCTCTCTCTCTCTCTCTCTCTGTACTGCTCTGCTTTTTTTCTCCTTTGCCTTTCCTCAGCATCCCCCCTCTCAGAGATGGCGTGTGTCGGTGCTACTCGGGCGTCCGGTTCCTAACGTGCACACGCAGAGAGGACCTCCATCCCCCAATTTGCTGCATATTCCTCTGGTGTCTCTTCTCACTGTGTCCTCCACCGCTGCTGCTGCCTCTCAGCTCTCACCCACCCCACCCCACCTCCCTGTGCGGGTGTCTGGGAGTTGGGCCCTTGGGGGTGGAGGGAATCAACATCGTGCTTCGCTGGGTAGCTGTGTAGAATTAGCTATGCCCTGCCCAGGCATCCTCTGACCGGCTGGATTTCTCCCATTTCTTCCCGTCTGCACACAAGAGGGCAACGTAGGATGAAAATCTGCAGCCATGATGCAAGGTAAATTATCTGTACACTCCTTCTCCTCCTTTATTTTCCAAATGTTTTCCCCCTGCGTCCTCTTCCTGCTCTTGTGTCCTGCTGGGCCATTAGAGCTAGCAAATCCGGTGATGTGATTTGTCGTACCATAAGGACCTTTGAGCTGAACTGAGCTATGTGCATGACCAGTGTGACAATGTGGCCGTTGTGTGTGCGTGTGTGACGTTGTTAGTGACAGATTGAGATGTATGTGAGATGAAAGCGAAGGTGTGGGTTTGTAAAGGAAGACCTGCACAGCAGTGTAGTTCTGCACTTGCTGATGTCCTGTTGTTTATGTGTGTGTTTATGCATGTGTCTCGCGCATGTACAGATTATAGTTCTTTAGTTATACACTATCTATGTCATACAGGCATATTTGAGGGGAGATCTGAGCTGTCCAGGAAGCTGCCCTCATTCATGCCTCTGCTGCTGTTGCTATCACTGCATAACATTATATCATGCCAATAGGACAAGTGGTGCTTACACCATCCATTATACGGTGGCTGTGTTGCAAAAAGCAAAGTAAAGGATGCTGTACCAAAGCTAACAGTGGTGGAATGAGGTAAAGTACAATAGAAATTATGATGGTGGAGCTAAATCATAGACATAACCCTGCATGACAGATGCTGGGACTTTACCATCCATTAATGCCAACGTGGTAATGGAAGGTGGCTATTATTAGCAAAAGGCCTAAAGTCAGCCTGCTCATGATGTTGTACTCAGTTCACGAGCTACACAACAACACAGATGTCACATGCTTATCATAGCCTCTGTTAGCTACGCATATATTGGTAATTGCATGATAAAGGCTGTCAGGTGTAGGTAGTGACATTCAGTAAATGTTATCTGAACTCAAACATAGCTGCTGTACATGTGCTACAACTACAGCCTTCTTGTTGAGGGAACATGTGGGTTTATCATCTCTATAATAAAATAACCAAATGCAATATCTCAGCAACATGGATTATAATCTTAGACTACTTAGATAATTTCTCTTGGTGAGAAATTAACGTCTTAGTCTTTGATCAAATTTGTCAAAATTACCTCTTTTTGAACTGTAAGTTTATACTTGTTTATATATATGACATTGACTCCAAGGTCCATACCAGCGGTTTTGAATGTTTTAGGCCTGTAACTATAAATCATACATACTTTACACTAATACTGACCATTTAAAAGAGCATGGCATAAGGTGTTACATTGATTTGCTTCTTTTCTGGCAGTTAATGCCAGAACTGTATGAAAATAAAAATGCCAAATTTGAAACCTTCTTGAAATAGGCCATTCATTGCAGGGAAAACTTAAAAAGACAAAAGGATGTACAGTACATCATCTGGCCACATTGTAAAGCATCATAGAAAAGGGTGGAATTACAGTATACTATATGAATTATATTCTAAGTATTAATCAATAGGTGGTGGTAATGTGCCATGTGTTTGCCATCTGCCAAAGAAGAGTTGTTAGTAGGTAGATGCTTATGGGGAGCTAACACAATGTTAAAAGTTCTTCTGCAGTTTCAAACTATCAAAATAAATATATAATAAAGGTCAAAACAACAATACAGAAAATAAAATACTTTACTTACAGGTAGCACACAGGTAGGCTACTCACATTTCTTGGCATACCTTTAAACACGGAATTGGAAGTGTGGGGACTGGAGTGCATGCAAAGTGTATCAGCGCTGGTCCCAAACCTTGGTTATATTACTGCCTTCTTTCCTCTTTGTTTCAAACCACCTCTGTATCACTGGCAACTGAGGCATGGTGTTGTTAAGCACATAACATTGCTGTGTCAGAGGTAGGTGTGTGAATAAAGGCAAGAGTTGAATTTTCACACCTATGGATAACTGACAGTTTGTCTGTTTTAGGATTTTACACGAATTGTGGGAAGCAGTTACAGGACTGTTTCGAGAGGTCTTTTCGCTGGTTTGTTCAGATTTTTATTGGAAACTCCATCATCAGAGATTTGAGAGCGATCCGGCTGACCTCTGATCCTGTTCCCGAGTCTGCGGTCTGGCTGACCACTGATCCTGTTCCTGGTTGGAGGTCCAGTCGACCACCTGTTCCTGAGGTACAGTCGGCAGTCTGGCTGACACCTGATTTCCTGAGAGGCAATAACCACCAGTTCCTGAGTTCCCGTCCAGCTTGCTGCGCAGCCTCCTGTCTTTGCTGAGCTGCAGTAGCCTCCAGTTCCAGTTCCTGTGCTGCAGGAACCACAAGTTTGTGTTCTGCAGCAGTGTCCTGTCGTTGAGCGTCTTCTGCCTCCTGTTTCCGTGACTACCCTGGCTTACCAGCCAGACTCCCTTCCCGACCTCTATCTTTGTTGCTAACTTCCAGTGCGGTCCTGTCTTTGTTGTTGGCCTCCTGGTCGCCCTCCTGAGTTGCTCCACACGTCTGCCCTGCCTCTAGGCCGTTCGCCTGAAGGTTCTTGTAGGGCCTCTGCCCTGCCTCCAGCTTGTCCAACTGAATTTTCTTGCGCTGCCCCTGTCCTTCAGTTCCCAGGTCTTTTGCCCCATGGATTTGCTCCTGTGGATGTTCCTCAAGCTTTTGTCTCCGGACTCTTCCTGCCTGCCTGTCTACCCAGTACTACTACATTACCCAGTAGTACCCATTGCTCAGTAGTATACTCCGTCCACTGATGGCCACTAGATGCAACTGAAAACTCTGGAAGAAATCTTACATCAGTTACTAGATTCTTGCAAGAGCTTTCAGCCGCATCATCTGCTCATGAAGGCCACAAGATGTGACTGAAAGAAATCTAGTAAGTGGACCTTGAGTCAAGAACTTTTTCTCAAAGTAAGTTGGATGTCATGAATAGGATTACAGTTTTGCAGTGCAAACATTACAGTGAAGTGCAATGCTATTGGGAAACCAGCATGTGGTTTGGACCCACGTTCAAGATTCACAGAAACATGCCCTCAAAAACGACAGTACAAAAAGTCTTCTTATCTTACTAATTTAGAGTGTCAAGATGAATTTCATATCACAGTCAAATGGAAACTTGGGAATCAGTCTGTTCTACCTGTTTTATCAACATTTGTCTGAAAGCTTGAGGATATACATTTGAAACACATTTTGGAAAGTGGAAAGATGCTATAGTAAAGAATGACGGCATTTCATGTTATGCTATACTGAAAAATGTAAAAGTATAGGCAATTTGTAGTCAGCAGTAGAACATGCTTCCAGACCTATCTATATTTACAGCTAATATCATTAATTACACGATCTCTCCGAGTGGTGTAGGGGTCTCCTCAGGCAAACTTTGTAAATGAGTTACAAAAGGAACAGTCCTCCTCGGATGCAAAGTGTGACCAAAAAATGTGATTGTGATCTGATCAGGATTGATTCTCTATTTCTACTCCTTATCACACAAGACACATGCCGGTTAGGAATGAACAGAACGCTCGCTCTTCAGAGCTGTCTGCACTGAAGAAGAGCCATGGTGCAGGAATAATTTGTACAGCCCAGCTATCTACCAATACATCACAGGCCCTGACATGTCCTTCAGTACCCAGGAGAGCTTCCTCCCAAGTCAATGGTACTGAGTCCAGTGCAGTGCCTTCACGTGTATAGTATTCATTGGTCTTATTATCAGCATTTCAATGTGAGTGTGTTGAGTCACCAAATCAACAACTCAATATTTTTATATAAGTCAGTCTGATTTTTTTTTCCTCTCAACACACTTTCAAAACAACAATTTCAAAACACGACAGTCAGTACAGGATGCAAAATGTCAGTTTAGGGCATACAGAATGTTCCTGTTTAAATCACAGCCCACAAATTACAAAAAGAGATGACGAACAAAGAAGAACACAAACTGAGCTGCCTCTGAATAGCACAAAATATTCATCCACCCAACTGTCCATCTTGTATGGATGTGAGAATCAACTGTGCTCTCTTGTCTTCTAAAGCACTGTTACGCAAACCTGTCAGCTGTCTGTTCTGGGGAAAAATATATTCCACAGCACAGCCAATGCATAAAGCAAGAGAAACATGGGATAAATGCGTTCTGCAATCAGCAGTTTTAGCTGTTGCAAATTTTTGTCTTGTGTTTTACAAATTTGGCAAACCATTTGGCTCAATTTGACTTGTGAGAGTTTGCTGCTTGGTTAGCCAGTCAGACTACTGTCTACTGTCTCTGTGGTCAGTTGGTCTATCGATCCTCTTTTGTTCAGATTGAAATATGTGAAATTATTGGAAGAATTGCCATGACAGACATTGCCAGACATTCGTCATCCACAGAGGATGAAGCCTACTGACTTTGGTGGTCCTTTAACATCATCTTAACTTAGCTTTATCCATATCCATAAAATTCACCAAAGCAAAGTAAGTATTCCAACTCTTACCAGCTGTAATCTCTGCCTTCTAAAGTTTTACAGCCTTCGTTCCTCTCTGTCCTGATATTAGACATATTTGAACTTGCCGCTGCTCTTCTAGTGGTCTAGTGCTTATGGGAAATTGTGTTTTTTGAAGGCCAATAAAAAACATACATTTTGAATAAAAAACAAAATTATAGATGTTTTCAAAAAATGCCATATGAAGCAAGCCACACGATATACTGTTGAGAGAGGCTCTGTTCTGAGGCTGGTCTTTTTGTTATTTGCATTGCCAATGGGATTTTGAATGAGGTTATGTTACTTCTGGAACAGAACCTGGAAACTGCGGTTTCAGTTCGGCACCATACATAGTGCTGCTGAACATCAGTATGTTAACATTGTCATTGTAAGCATGTTAGCATGCTAACTTTAGCCTTTTGTACAGCATCACAGAGCTGCTAGCTACTAGATATAAATTTGTAATCATCACAGTCCCATTCCCAATAATCATCATAATTCATTGTAATTTATAGTTTTTTTCAACGTTTCTTGATACTGTTAATCAGTGAGACCTCAATCCAGAAATAAAAGTACAGATTATTACACTAGAATTCCACCTGGCAGTACTTACTTATTCAGAAACCTTCAGGCTTTGCGCACAATGAATTGTGTCTTTTTGTTGATTTTTCCCAGCCATCCCGAATCGAACGCTGCCTGGTGCCAACCGTCAGTGCTGCAGGGGTCTTGGCATCCAGTTTGGCTGATGGGCTGCTGTAGTAGATCTCTTCCCTCTCTCCCTCAAATCTCGCTAATGAAGTGCACACATTGATCACCCTTTGCTCGTGTTTTCTTTCCATTTTATGTAGTCAGGGAGGGGACACTTAAGGGGATTGCTTCTGCGCTGCTTCATCTCATGTAGAGGCTTCCTCCAGATGGCAGGGTGTTTGTGTCCCGAATCAATACTTAGAATTTATATCAACTTATTGGGGCTACTGTATGTCCTGTGTATCCACAAGACAGTTAGCTTTCTATAAGTCTTTAAAACTTAATTTAATTCTTCATGATGCTGTCCCCCCCCCCCTCTCTCTCTCTCTCTCTCTCTCTCTACCCCTCTCTTTGCACCAGGACTGAAAAACAGAACAAGGAAAGCCCTGGGCTTACGAAAGAGAGACAAGGATACAGATGCTACGTGAGTTTGCTCAGACGCATACTCGTAACTCAATTAACATGCCGAGGTTTAAACCACCCAACTCTGAAAACATCTTGAAAATCAGTTAGAGAATGTGAATGAATAGGGCTGGGTATCAAACCTAAATATTCGTTATTATTGTGTCTCTAGCTTCGAATACCAAAACCTAAATACTGTAAGTTGTTCAGACGTGTAGGTTTTTTATACCGCGTTTTATGGTAACATTTTTATTTCGTCTTCCTTGTTACTTCAAACAGGAGTTCGCCTGACAAAGAAGGAAGTGCAAGCGGAAAGAAGGGAAATGTATGTACATTTGAGATTTTTAGTTTCACTGCCTTTAAAGTAAAATTACTGTTTATTAAAACTTGGTTCCCATTTTTTTGTAGTTTTGGCCATCACTTCTACTTCATTATGATAACTTAGTTCTCACCACTGTACGTGATGAGATCTGGAAATGTTGGCGACATCACTACAGCAAAGTCTGATGGGGCAAGAAACATGAAAAGTCAGACAATTTGACAGTCTAAATCACTTTATTTGGAGGTAAAAACAAAAGTGAGCCCACCTGAGATGTCGGTAATAACCCTTCATTGCACATGAAATCTGTGTGTGCACATGAATACATCAACTATGAAAGTTCTAAGTTAAACTAAGAAGTCAATCTGTAATTTGTATTGGATGTTTACAACGACAGTTTTGATACAAATTTTACAGTTTGTCTTAGTTCTTCTTCCAAATAAGTTAAGCATAACATGAGCTTTTTAACACAACTCTCTTTTCATCTCAATGATCATATTTCTTGCCCGTCTTAGTTATTTTTTAGAAATATTGCCACAATTCACTTGGTGTGTTCAACATTATTTTTACTGATTGGAATAAAGACCAAAACTACAAAATTAAAAGCCAGACTCTAATTCAAGAAAATTCTGATATTTGTTCATCATTTTTTTAATACAAATTAATCACCTGCACTGACATTTTAATACCAACTTTACTTGCTGTGGGCTTTATGATGTTCTTTCATTATTCTGTCTTTTCTGCATTCTGTTGCTAGAAAAAGGCCAATGGAGCGCCGAATGGTTTCTATGGGGAGATTGACTGGGACAGATATGTATGTGCAGCTTATTCCTTATTTTACTCTACTGACCAAGCAGCGACTTTGCAGCTTCGGCGTGAAATACTTGTACTGTGCTGTCATGCAACTCTAGGTTTAAAATTACTGCGTAAAGGCTGTGAATAGACTGGTAGCTGCATATTCTGTGAGTCAGCAGGAGCTTCAGTCAGGCAGCTGACCGTCTTAGGCAAGACATCTGCGAAATCTGATCCACATTTATATGCAAAGCTGGGAAACAGGGAAGAGTTTAGCAATGCCACTGTCACAGCATGTGATGGACTGGATATGGCTGTCACTCTTCTCCTCTCTCCTTTCCAGGCCTCCCCTGACGTGGATGAGGAGGGCTTCAGCCTGCGACCTGGTGACGAGGGAGATGATATCCTCTCAGCAATGTGCGGAAGCAGTAGCAGCAGCAGTCTTGGGACTCTTCTCTTGCAAAACTATTGACCTGTTTGGCCGAGTGACTCATTGGATGACTGCTTTACAACAATAAAATAGGCCAAAATCAATATTCCCACCCTTTCTTGCCACATAACATGTGTACATCTCTACAGCGGCTAAAAAAAAGAAAAGAACGGCGCATGAGGGCAGCTGGACAGAGCCACATTACATTCAGCATGGCTTCACTGAGCCACAGTTCTCATTAACAACTGGCCCCCAGTTCACTGGTATTTTAAGTTTTTGCTCCCGCAGGTGTCAGCAGCTATACGTTTGAAATGGATTCATAGAGAGCTGTTACATTGGAGACTTCCCTGGAGCTCGATGATTAAGCTGAGACAGAGCAGGAGTGTCATTTACAGCAGGTGTAATATTGTTAACTGGGACACACAGAAGACAGAGACACACAGCAGACCTCTCACTCCACTGCTGCAGTCAGAGGTGGACAAAGTACTCAGGTTTTGTACTTAAAGTAAAAGTAGCAATACCACAGTGTAGAAATACTCATACGTATTAATGTATTAGCATCAAAATGTACTTAAAGTACTAAAAGTAAAAGTATTCATTATGCAGAAATGCCCATTTCAGAATAATATATATTATATTTGTTTAGCATAACTATTGACATACACATCACCTTAATGTTGCAGCTAGTAAACATGGAGCTAATTCCAACTACTTCATACACTTCATCTGCTGGGTAGCTTGTAAATCCTCCCTTATATATATATAATATTACATCAGAATTTTTTTGGTTGATTATATTTTGTAAAGTAACCAGTAACTAACTTAGAAAATCAATGTAGTGGAGGAAAAAGTACAATATTTGCCTCTGAAATGTAGTGGAGTAGATAGATGTATAAAGTAGGAAAAAATGGAAATACTCAATTAGAGTATTTAATTTCCACCACTGGCTGCAATGTTGTTCTGCATGTGCACAGTGTGTATTTGAGACCTAATGTATTTATTTTAAAAGGACACGTTGTCTTTAAATGCTGTAGAAGACTGACTTAGCTCCATCTTTCACATTATGTTTTGCACTTATTCTACTTTGTCCTTGACACATGTTCACCAGCTTGCAAAGGAAAGCAGTTTTTCTCCTCCAGCGACTCTGAGGACGACGAGGACAGCAAGAAAAAGTTCAAAATTAAGATCAAGCCGCTGGTGGCGGACAGCGCCAAGTGTGTCCCTCCATCTATGGATGAGTTGAAAGCCTCAGTGGGAGGCCTGGCCCTCTCTCCATCTCTGGTGAGCACTGCTGATTAGCACTCTGGTTCTGCTGCACAGTACTGAAGGGCACAAATCACACACACACACACACACACACACACACACACACACAGTGCTGTTTATATTTTGTAACAGCTGTTGAAGTCTCTGTCTTACACCCTCTCTGTGTTTGTCTTTCCTTCGCACCTATCTGCGGTCATCTCGTAGAAGAGAAGTCCGGTAAGCCAGTCATTCATTTTCACATCTGTATCACCACCAACAGGGATTGCATGGCATGAATTCATTTGGAACTGTGTTAGTTCTTTTATAAATTTCCTTTAAGGCTTCATCCTTTATCCTGCATGCAGTTTCTGTCTCACCCTCAGTGTTAGTGTCCTTTCTAGGCCTTAAAAGACCTCACTTCTTTTTGTAGACTTACTTTCTGTTTAGCCATAGCTTTACTTGAACCTGTCTGGCAAAGTGTCTGTGTTGCATAACGCACAGTAAACATAACACACACACTCTCACACCTATTGATTAGGTCTCAGTGGAGTGACCTGCTACATTCAGTGTGCGGTTCTGTGCCCTTTGGTTGTATAGACGAAGCTGGTATTGTCCTCATAATCTCAAGGGTGTTATGGCTCATGTTGCATTATTAAGGCTTTGCGGTGCAAGTAAACAGGTGCCGTGTGTGCAGTTTTTAGTTGGTGTCCGTTTGACTGATTTGTCACTCACTCTCTGACCCAGGTCTGTTCTCTCTTCCTTTTTGCTGGTCTCAGAGACGCAGCCCGGTGAGTTTCTTACCCCATCTGCTGGCTGTTTCGAAGGCGACAGCCTGAAACAGTTTTCTAATCTCTGCTCCCTGACCTGTTTTTAAAAACATGAAGTGCAGAAGTGTGTAAAAGGATACACAGCAAATTAAGAATAATCCATCTAAGTCTATTGTGATTTTGTATTAAGTCTCAAAATCTTATCACTTTGTGGTGATGCAAATCAACTTATAACTTTTTAACTTAAATATATTTTCTTAAGTGATCTAACTTATTTAAGAAATTATATTTGTGTCTAGGAAATGATTAAACAGTTTCTATTAAGTTCTTACTGCTTTGTTTCTTGTTTTAAGAAAAAACATTGAAATTGAATAGAACAATAAATTATTTAAGATTTGTTTGTGGTGTACATTTTCAAAGTATGTATGCTTAGTTTGGATTCTATCTTTTACAGGGGCAGATAAAGAGGAATTTGTCCTGTAAGTACACCTATTTGGAAATTGTTTTTATCCTCTATTCCTGTACTTAGGCACAGCAGTGCTTTGACCTAAACGCTACCATGCTTAGAACAACAATGCTAACATGTTGATGGTAGGCAGGTATAATATTTACCATGTTCACCGTCTTAGTATAGCATTCTAGCATGTCAACATTTGCTAAAAAGCACTAAACACAAAGTAATGTCAAAGAAAAAAAAATTGTATAGACTGTCATTAGTTTAGCATGATTTACTTTGGCCATAATCCAAAGTAATGGACAATCTGAATTTGTGACCTGATGGTGGCTCTTGATGAATATTTAAGGTGATTAGAATTCATCCTGACGGGATCCTGAATGCCTGTAGCTAATTTTATGGCCATCCATCCAATAGCTGTTGAGATGCTTCAGTCTGGACAAAGTGGTGGACCGACTGACAGATGCCATCCCTAGAGCCATGCCGCTGAAGAAGCTAAACGCAATCTCTTTGTGATAGGAATTCATTTAAATACAAGTTGAACAGAGCAGCAGTTGAGTTTTTGCCATGATTCTCATAGGTGAAGAGATTGCTAGACCCAGACGCTCCACCCCCACACCAAGTCCTGCCCCTGAGACGCCAAGGTCTGTCATTCTTTGAGCAATATTGACCACTGACTCTTATTCAGTCTGTGTGTTATTGGCACTGCTTCAGATGTGCCTCGAATAAAGGTGGAGCATGAATTTCAAAATATGGAAACTGTTTCCGTCTCTTGCAGTGACAGACTGTCGCAGAACGTTCCTGCCTTTTTTGGGCTGCCTTCAGAGACCAAATATGGCAGATACGATGGTTTGTCCCAAATCGATCTGACATCACATGAATTGATACTAAGCATGCCACGTAGCGGGTGCTGTTTATAGAGATGATATTTAATGTTTCCTTGCCATTATCCAATCACAGTGGTCCCTACTGAGCTATGGGGAGACTCGAGACCATGCTCAGAATCACAGCTGAGCAGAAGTTTCCCAACAGGAGGTGAGCTGGCATGAATGAACCTCCCTTTGTTTTTGTTGGAGGAGTCACATTAGTACATATTTGTAATGCTGGAATCTGTAGTGCTGAACTGGCCTGAACTGTCATCCTTGTTGCAGCTCCTCCTCCTCTTCCTCCAAAAAACATTCCATCAAGAAGTCATTACGGCTATCCTTCTGACTCTGCTGGTAATTCTACAAACAGCATTGTATACGGTATATCAGCCTCAATTCAACCGTCAATCTAATTGCTACCTCAAATTCTTTGCAGCTGATCTACCCAATGGAAGGGCAGCTCGCAGCTCTGCCCCCATCTACCTGAACGTCCTGTCCCCCGCCTCTTACCGAGGCTCCCCAGGCCCCGACCAGGACGATGTGTTCAGCATGGACAGCCCCCGCATCAGTGACGACACAGTGTCTCCCAGATGGGTTACTTTCACTGACGACAGACCCCCGCCGCCTGATGAACCTGCTCCTCCGCCGCCGCCAGACTCTCCTCCCCCAGACACGCCCTCATCGACCCCCTCCACCCCCTGCCTCTCTCCAGGACCGCCACCAAACGAGCCCCCACCCTCGCCGCCAGCGTTTTCTCCCGGGTCTCCGCCCCCTTTCACGCTACCAGACTCGCCGCCCTCCATTGTGCTCGGACCCCCTCCTCCGGACGAACCAGCCCCTCCCCTGCCTCTCAACTTCTCTCCCTGTAATTCGCCTCCTTTATGCCTCGACGAGGAGGCGATCGACGAGGAGGTGCTGCAGTTTGCGGAGTACTGTTCATCCCCGGCCCCCTTCAGCCCCGTGCCCCCTCTGCCAGCAGAGCGGAGGTCCCCTCGTGTGGGAGTCACATCTCCTTTGGTCCTGGGGGGTATGGGGGGGAAGAGGACTCCAGAGGGACTCTACCTGAGAGATGATATCCCAGACTTTGTGGGTTCACCCAGAGAGCTGACGCAGAGCTTCAGGGGCACGCCACCTCCTCTCCCTCCAACCACCTACAGGTCTATTATGTCTTCCCCGGGGCCCTACTCAGGCAGCAGTGAGTACTCTGGCCTCTTTCTTAATGTTTTCAAGGGCCAATTATGCTGCCTTCACACAAGGTATGATTGGAGCAGGGTATTTTAAACTTTGGGTTGTCCTTTAGCTTGGTTTGTTTGAAAAAGTGAAATTCTATCGAAGCCATCACGCAGAGGTGCTTGAAATGCAGGTCCTCTTGCGTCTGTGCGATCTGATGATGTTCGTGTTAGAATGTAATCTGAACCAGCCACAGAACACACACCACCACCTGATGTACAGCGGCAGGTTTTCTGTTTGCGGCTATATTTTCAGTAAATATAAACATTTATGTTTTGATAGCTGGCTCATTTATTATGCAGGAAGCTTTCATCCAAGCGCTTTTAGAAGCTTGTAGCAACTGATAGTGACCAAATGACCCTCTGAGACCAATTCTAATATAATAATATAACATAGCCTTCTTTATGAGTAGTCAACAGGTTCAATGATTTTAAAAGTGATGTAACTTAATTAACTGATAATATAATAAAAATGCTAACTACTATTAGTGTAACTTGTGAGAATGGAATGGAAGGGGTTCATTTGACTACCTTCATTATTAGACCATATCAAACACACACATGCAAATTGTGTCCCTCGATTAAATTCATCCTCTGCATTTAATCCAGCTGTCCTTCCTCCTGAGAACAGCCTGGAGCAGTGGTCAGCCTTCGATGTGGCCCCCGGGGACCAAGTCCAAGTCCTTGGTCAGGGACAGAGCAAGCGAGGAATCTGTTCCTATGGGGTTATATATATTATTTTTTTTCCCCTAGTGAGCATGGGGAGAACATCCCAAACAAACTCCGCGCAGAAAGGCCTGGTTTATAGAGAAAATGGGGAATGGTTTTTAAGTGTCTGTCATACTGAAACAAGTGTGTATCGTGTGTTAACTTGAAGTAAATTGGTTTCTTACTAACACCTAGTGGTATGATTGTAAGGTAACAGCCTCTGTATTGTTTATTCTCTGCAATATTCCCTTCTTTAATGTCCCTCCCATCATTTATATATAGGGACAGACGTAAAATTGTATTGCTAATTTAAGGTCTCTTTTTATAATATACAGGATATGATGTTGCTGTTTCTCTTGCATATTCTGAGGTGAGCACTGACAAGAGAAGATCGAGTTCAGTGGTTATAGATAGCGGACATCACATGTTATTAAATCACAGGCCCGTAAGCAGCAGCATTCAGTGACATGACAATGGAGTGATCACGTGGGCAAGTTTTACCACAAATCTTTTTGCTCATGAAAAGAGTTGCATTTTTAAAATTCATTGTAGAAGTGACACCTGGTAAAGTATCACAAAATATTAACAAACAGAGCTTTGCTGAGCTGATAGAAGTGAATACAAATGTAAATTTAGTCACAGTTACTGTCTAAAGTAGGTCCCGGTGAAGGTGTCGGCATACAGTAGTCACTCTGTGAAAGTGACAGGAGAAGAAATGTCGGCGATGATGCTGAATGAAAACCTCTCTCACTGTGATCTGAAGGCAGTGCTAACCACAGACACTGGTATGTGCCACAGGCCCCTCGTCTCCAGCTCGTCCTGCCACGCCTCAGTCTCATGGCAGTCCTGTCCCTCCACCACCTCCTCCTCGACCATCCTCGCGACCAAAGCTGCCCCCAGGGAAACCAATCACAGACCTGGTACATGTGAACCTCCATTTGTTTCTCCAACTCTCCCCTTTTATGACGGACAGCTTATTATTCATTCTGTATGTGCCTTGATAAAAGAAAGCATTAGTATTCCTTTTGTCTTTTTCATTATTGCGTCCTTTTTCACTGAAATCAAATTGGGTGTTGTTGTGTACTGCCTCCAGTGTCGGCCCTTCAGTCCACCGGTTTCAAGCAGCCCTCCACCTTTTGCCCCCCTGGCCCGGGCAGAGAGCTCTTCCTCCATCTCCTCCATTACCTTGTTGAGTGCAGCATCCACTCCAACCTTAGGAAGGGACCTCAACATGTCCACCGCAGGTACACCACCACCAAGTTTGCTTGGACGTCTTATTTTTCTTTGGCCTCACATCTGACAGTCTGTGTCCATGTTGTCTGTCAGCTCATTCATCGTGTCCTTGCCTCACAGTCTTGTCCCTCTCCATGATTCTCTCCTTCTCATGTCTCTGCTCACTCAGAGGCCTCACAGCCTCTGGTATGGTTTGACCATGGCAGGTTTTATTTAGCTTTCGAAGGTGAGTCGAGCCAGAAGGCTACTGTAGTCCCACCAGTGCATGGACTGAAAGTGCCTGCCCTCCTTTCACTGCAGTCCTCTCCACACTCATGTTCACTGAGCCAGAATATTGCTGTCCATCCCATCCCATGTCCTGCTCACTCACCTAGAATCTGATTTCTAGATGGATTGTTGAGTTTTGATTTTGTCTGTTTGCCTTTGTTTGTATATAGTGCCCTACCCTCTGCTGATAACCCTTAGCTGAACATTTGAGCATGTAGGAATGAGACAAGAGAATGGACCTAGTCTAAGTGTAGATTTTAATATGTTTTTTTGTGTGTGTGTTTTCAACAGGATGCTCCAGAGGACCCAGCCCTCTCACCATGGGACCCCAGGACACGCTGCCAGTGGCGGCTGCCTTCACAGAAACCATCAACGCCTACTTCAAAGGCGCAGACCCCAGCAAGTAGGCCCGCATTTCCGTTTAGCAGTGTAACCATTACAGATGCAATGACCAGTGTGCATTGTGGATTGATGCACTGATGAAATTCAGAAATGGTGGATCAGACACTTTTTAAATTTTGTTATCAAGATGAAGGTGTGACTCTCTTTTTATAGACTGATAAAGTGAATGCATTCGTGACAGCTACACATTGACTTGGCTTTTGATGCTAAAGGGATTCTGGGCGTGTATGTTTTGGTTCAGCATGATCTCTGAGCTCTGCCTCTTGTCTCCCTTTGTCCCAGATGTGCTGTGAAGATCACAGGAGAGATGGTGCTGTCCTTCCCTGCGGGCATAACCAGGCATTTTTCCAGCCACCCAACTCAACCCGTCCTCACCTTTAGCATCAGCAACTACAGCCGACTGGAGCAGGTCCTCCCCAATCCACAGCTGCTGTGCTGGTAAGAAAAACATTACAGGCAAACACCCACTACAGCCAGGTCTTTGTTTTTAGAATACATATGTGATATGCATAGATAATTATGGTGCTCACACAGTTCATTGAGTGATTTGAAGTTGAGATTGTGTGAATCAAAAAGTACCTCTCATCCCTCAGTGATTCCACAGCAGACCGTGTAGACACCAAGGAGTTCTGGGTGAATATGCCAAACTTGATGAGCCATCTGAAAAAAGTGGCGGAACAGAAGCCTCAGGCGACATACTACAATGTGGACATGATCAAATATCAGGTATGCGATATCTATTTGTCTGCGTATCTAGTATGTGTCAATCTAACTATAGAATCTATTCATCCGTATTTCTCACTCTTGTATGTTTCTGTGTGTCTCAGGTGTCGGCAGCGGGGATCCAGTCCACTCCTCTGAACCTGGCAGTGAGTTGGCGAGGTGACGGCACCAACACAGACCTTAGAATAGACTACAAATACAACACAGAGGCCATGGCCGCCCCCATGCCACTACACAACATCCACTTCCTGGTTCCTGTGGATGGAGGCATGGCCAAACTCCAGGCCATGATCCCTCCCGCCACCTGGTAAGGATTCCTTGCATTCCATGCACTCTAGGGGGTCATTTGCAGGGCTAAGGCTAACCTAGCACCACTTCCTACCCCTCCACCAAAATCATGGGATGTTTAGATGCTATTGTAGTGGATCTGACTCTGTGTTGTGTTGTTGCAAGTTAAGTATTAAATCAGGAAATTGAATTGTACAATATTGTAGTCATAGTTTGAGTTTATATAGTGGAAACATAGCAAAAATTGTGATTTGAGTATTTTGACATTATTTTTGAGCTTCAGTGTGCACTGAGAACATTTAAATAATCATGGTTTAATTTATTTACTGTGGCTTAATGCATATCAGACAGCGCCATGTCCTTTTTAATGTGGAATTATTTTCTCATAAAGGAATCCAGAGCAGCAGACGATACAGTGGAAAATCCCAAGCCTCTCTCATAGATCTGAAAATGGAGGTGAGTGTTGTCATGTTCTTACATAATCTTCTTGATGAACAAACAATCTATCTCATTGTGTTCTCCCTTATGCCACTGGACTTGAAACTTATGTATGAAACTTTTTGCCTTGAGGCTAGATGTTTATTGGTATCATTTATAATGATTCTTCAGTCAACATCCTGCGTTAATGATTTTAGTGATCATTGGATGGATTGAGTTATACTTTTTATTCTTTAAAAACTAAATCTTATCATAAAATGTATAATTTCACTGCACAAAGTAAGATACTGTAACAGAAACACACACACACACACACACACACACACAAAAAAAACAAAACTACCAATACTGCATCTGTTGTCCTCCAGGAGTAGGGGCTCTTCTGGGCCGGTTCCAGATGACAGAAGGTCCCTGTAGACCCACCCAGCTGACGGTCCAATTCAGCAGTGAGGGGAGCACTCTGTCAGGGTGCGACATCCAGCTGGTTGGGACTGGCTACCGGCTATCACTGATCAAGAAGAGATTTGCTGCAGGTCAGTTTGAGTATCAGATGTGTGTGTGTGTGTGTGTGTGTGAGCTCATAGGGGGCTGACTGTCTTCACTTTTAAACAAATTACTCTTGGTTTATTATTCTGAATGCACAGAGACTCCAGGCTGAACTTCTCCACTCTCTGACATGTTTCGTTTTGCTTCACAGGGAAGTATTTGGCGGATAATTAGTGGACCTGTTTGTGAATGGAACCAAAAGAAACAATGGCTTTTGACTGTGAAGACTTTGGATCCATCCCATGTTTAGTCCATTTGAAACTTTTTAACCATTTGAAGCAATGGTGGTGATTTAACAGAATACATACACACAGATGATATTTGACTTCATCATGTTCAGTAGACTGACTTCTGCTGAGTTTATGCAAGTAAATACAAATCATTAGTTTTGTGCACTTGGAACAGTTATGGGCTTAGATGGAGTAAAATATAGGGAAACTCTGATTCTTTGTTCTTGTTAACATAATTGTGGATTCATACAGTGATCCAGCCTTATTCATTGCAGTTTCTTTTGTCTAACTGGTTGTCATTGCAAATGCACTGTAAAAGATAATGTGAATAGATTATATAATATTAAAACAATCATAAACAAGGTGGAAAAGAATTGAAAATGTAAAAAAATAAGTGTGTAGTATAGGATTGCTTTGCAGGTTTATTCCTATAAGTTATAGGTTACATGGTAATATCTGATTTACACTGCCACCTCAAATCAGATTTCTTTTTCCCACCATGTGATACCGATCTTTATCGTTGTCTAAGCAGAATTTATGTTTCTGTGTAGACAGCCTTTGAAATGTCACAGCCCATTCTATCAGTCTTGTGATTAAAGGTGACTGGTCAGTTCACAGTTCAACATGACCTGCAGCGCTGGACTAACATCAGCACTCTTAATCTGAAGGTGCTTTTTATATAGAATTATATTTGTGCCTCTGTCCGGATTGCACAATGGGGAATTTTGAGCACAGTAAAAGTATGTTTGCAAGTACATCAATTTTGTAGATAAATGATCATGCAAAGAGAAAAAAACATTTTAAATGTACATTGGTAGAGATAAAAAAGAAAACAAGACTTGGTAGCAAGAAACATGACTCCAAATGAATGCTAATGTTACTGCGTGTCTGCTGGATGTGTTAATCCGTGTTTGCTAACAAGGTCACCATATTGACTTTAAAGGTGATAAAATGTCAGTGTTGAGTTCACAGCTGGTTGCTGCTGCTTCCTAGTGGCCAAGAAAATCATTAACTGCAGGTTTAAGTTCACTTTTTCTAAAGGGGCTATGTTTCTGATTATAATGCCTTGCCTAGCTTAGTTAGCTACTGCATATCTGGCAGACAATAGCTAGCTGCCTACCAAGACAGCTAATCAAGTACAGACTAACTTTCAAACAGAATTATGTAACCAAAGTATGTAACCAAACTTGTAAAAAGTATTTGTATTTGTGTGACTGTGGTGCCTGCTTACCATTCTTGCCACCTACTTACCAGATAGGTTTACATATGGGTTAATGTGAATAATAGCAAACATGGGAAAACATGTATATAGCACAGAATAGACTTGCTCAAATTAAATTATTTTTGATTGATAATTATTTATTTGCAACATATAATTCATGTGCTTGCCAAACATTTTTTGGTGTGCTCAAAATGTCCCACCCGCTATCAGGATCGAAGCACATAAATGTAAAATACGTGCAGCCTTCACCACTACTTTGATGGCATTTTGCCGTTAATGTGTCACATGAACAGAGAGTCAGTGAATCGGTTTCAGCAGTGACCTGCTGAAGAACAAAATCATTACATTACCACTACGGGCACGTGCAATGCTGAGATACATTAATTTCCCACATCACAGGACTTCAGTGGTATTTGTTGTGGTGTGTGACCGGTCACATTTTGAAACAATAAGGCGATACTTGTGTGACTACCAGAAGCTGCTACTTTCCCTGGAACAGTTTGATTAATTTGTTCTGTTAATGTTACAGAAATTATGTTTGAAAGGGCCTTAAGATGTAAGGAGCATTACAGAGCCAGGTGTGAGTGCCATACGGTGGTGAGAAGGAGCTTTAAGTTTCAGGAGAACTGTAAAGGGGACCTGGGCTGACGATTGTAGGACTTGCCTTTGATGCTGCTTAAAAACCTGGCCAATTCCTTTGACCATGATCTTTGATAGAGGTCTTGACGAATATTGTCGGGGACATAACAGAGTAATGAAAACAAATGTCTATCAAAAAGACGGCACTATTCATGTCCCTGTTTTATTTTCTTCCTTTTCCACCATGTTGAATAAATGTTTTACCATTTTCTAATAGCAATATTTAAAAACGTAAGTGTAAAAAGTGTACATAAAAAGCTATGTTTCAAATATTTCTCTGGGCATATGGATGTGTCTGTGATTGTCTCTTGGTTTATTGATGTCAGCACTCATAATGCATTAGGTTCTATGTAGTGACACCACCACTCTCCATCTATTGTTTTACATGTGGGTTTCTTGTACTAAAAGTGTTACTCCAAATGGTGCCGCATGAAATCTGCATTTGTTCATTACCAGTCTTATCAATGCAATACCAAGTTATCCATTTCAATTAAGGTCATGATACGTGTGTTATTGTATAATCGTGCTTTGAGAGGAGACTTTTTGCCTTCACTTAAACCTCCAATCTGTTTTGCTGTTGTTGCACCTTCAGTAACCCATTGTCAATAAATTTGGCATGTTTTCATTGATATTCCCATTCCATACATCTGATATAGGTGTTTGACATTCTCCTGTGTTTGACTTGCACACAAAACACACCATAAAATGTCAATAATAAAACAAGTCATGACTTCATGTCACATGTACACATGTTGATATGTATTTGTATAGCATCACATTTTATAGAATGTTTTAGTGTGTTGACTCTCACAGTTTGGACCTGGTTGTAATATTTGATTTAGGTCTTACAAAAAGAAAAGAAACATTTCTTTTGTTTCTGTTGACAATGCTTATGTTTTTCTTTGCCTTATTTTTGAGCGAACACCAAGCCCTCCTGATATTGGAGGGATTCTGTAGGTTTATTTTTTCTACAACTTTTTGGCTGTATTCCCTTCACTGCATTAGACACAGAATATGCAAACATTTCATGTAAATTTCCCATCCAAAGATTTTGAAAGTAAATATATGAAAAATCAATATAATGTAATACCTGTTTTACTTGGTAATAAAGAAGAGGAAATATGAGATATATCTCCCTCTCGTTTGTTGAAAGATAAAAAGTATACTTTGTGGATATTGGCCAGATGGTAAAATTACACATGTTCCTGTAAAAGTGAGTCACTCAACCTGATTTTCACTGTTTCACAACTAAGAGTATTTTATTATTCCTCATCACCATTTATTCCTAAATTCCACAAAGCCTAAATGGGGTCACGTGGACCATCAGAGAGGAGAGGTTATGGGACAAGGTATTAGGCTAACTGAGAAAACAATCCATCAACCATGAGGTCTACTTAGTCAGTTGTTATTGGAGCACATACATGTCCATGTTTGATTAAACGCTGAGGTTCAAAGTTCAATCATAACCTTGGAGACAGTTAGGCCAATATGACAAGAAGTCCTTAAAGTGCTCTGAGAGAAAAAAGGAAATGCGTGAACATCGATAATTCCATGCTTATGAAAATCGTGTGGTATGATCGGAAGCTTCAGAACGGAATTTACCTTGTGGTGAGATAGTTTCACAACTGCTGTTTCCAAGGTCAATAATGATCTTAATTTAGTAGCTTTTTCAGGCTTTCAACCACACCCCACAGTCTTCATCAGCAGTTACGCATAATATATCATTAAAATTAAATGTGACAGAGATGACAGCTGATGGAAACTATCAGATGTGGTTTATAGCCTTAGGTTAGGTTTTTACTTCTGGCGATTGCATTTACGCTTCAAAAATAATAAATAAAAGTGGTGTTCATTTGTGAAGATTATCTTCCTAAACAAAAACGTGTAAGCATCATAAACTTTTGTTTGCCACGGAGCTTATTTTCTGCAATAATCCAAAAGCCAATGGAAAAATCCCATTGGATTTTTGTCAAGGGAACCAGGCTCGATGCATATTTTTGTAGGCTGGCCTACAAAAATATGTCATATGTCATCCCTGCAGCACTCTGTGGAAAATCATGGATACCAATAAATACCCCCCTCTTTTAAAACACGTCCAAAGCTCACACAGTTTTGTAGCCATCACTTAGACATACGACACAGGCCTTTATTTAACCTTTACTTATTTTGTTTGCAATGTCATTACAAACCACATTGTAGCGTTGGAGCAGTGCAGTCATGGATTTATTATAAGATACATATACTATTATAATACATCCATGAGTGTAGTTCATACACGTCAGCAGGAAGCCCCGGAGGCGGAAACCCCTCCCCCTGACTGATGGTTCACGGTTGCCATGTCAACACCAAGCTCTGCGGGTCCACTTTGCCCTGGCCGGTCCCAGAGGTCGTAAACTCGGTAAAAACTCGTTACATTTCCATCAGCAATGTTTCTGTATGATCCATTTGACACGACGTAATCAGTAAAACTATGCTGTTCTCCAAAGTTAGCCAGAATATCAATGGGCTTACAAACGAGCCAACTCCTAACAGCTAACTACTGCTAGCTTAGCAATGTTTGCATAGCTTTAACGCCCCCCCGTATTTTCATTTCTCCGAGTAACTATCGATTATCGATAATATGTGTTTGATACACGATATTATCAAGTGTTGGAGTCAGCTACTGTATATGAATTGCGCTAACGTCAATTTATTTAGGTTATCACCCTGTAAAGACGACGAGCTAAAAGGAGGGACAAGCTGTCATGGCTGATCTGCTGAAAGACAAATCCCAAAGGAGAGAGAAGAGGACGGTGAAGGCGCCCTCAGAGGGAAGCCATGGAGTCCGAGGCAAAGAAACAGCTGGCAGGACTAAGGAGTGAGTACACTATGCAAATAATGTATGGGCCGATAATCCACCTTTATCATTCTTGTGTTTTTGTCATTTTTGTGCAACATGCTTAACTGGCATAGGTTGTGACTGATATTCAGAAAGTGTATGGCATGTCTGCTTGAGAGGTTCTGCTCAGCTCTTCTTAAATTATTACTTATACGGATCATTTCTTCAATCTGTTCATATCCGTCAGCTCTGTAAGCACTGTGTCGGGTGCAGATGAACTAGGACAGCAGGATGACAACGCTCGGATGGCCATAACAATGGAGAACACCTACCAGATGGGTGAGATAACATTCACCCACATGGCAAACATGCTGCACCTGTCGCCCCCCTGTGGACTTATGTTCCGTGTTTTATTTACTTTGGTATCTCTCCTAATTAGTTCGCTCGTTTGTCTTGTCTATTTAACCTGCCCTGTTTAGTAGTGATAATAATAATGATAATAAACTTTATTTATATAGCACCATCCATAGAAGAAATGCCGTTCAAAGTGCTTTACAATAAAGAAATGAAATGCACCAAGTGCTCCACAGACGAGAATGCCACAAAATAAGAGAAATTACACTTGAACAGAATGTAAGAAATGGTAAACATAAAATTAGCATACTTAAATGGTGCAGCAGTGCATGAAAATAAATTTAAACATTTAAAATAATGTTTAAAAGCAACTAAAAAGCAAATAGCAGATAGCTAATTAAAGGCCAACGTGAAAACATGAGTTTTAAGCTTGACTTAAAGATGTGTAGCGAGCCGGCTTCCCTGATATCTGTTGGCAGTGTGTTCCAAAGCTCTGGGGCATAATTGATAAAGGCTGCATCCCCAACTGTCTTACTGCTGTTTCTGGGAACATTCAATAATCCAGCAGCAGATGATCGGAGTGTTCTTGAAGGCAAATAATTATCAAGGGAGTTGGAAATGTAGCTTGGTCCCAGCCCATTTATGGCTTT